>JAOBYE010173552.1:5959-18000 GCA_025403585.1 Parazoanthus swiftii
TGTGCTGTGCTGTGTTGTGTTGTGATGTGTTGTGTTATGCTGCGTTGTGTTGTTTTGTGCTGTGTTGGGCCGCGCAGTCTTGTGCTGTGTTGTGCTGTGATGTGTTGTATTATGCTGTGTTGTGTTGTGTTGTGTTGTACTGGGCCGTCTGGTTATGTTGTGTTGTGTTGTGTTATGTTATGCTGTGTTGTGTTATGCTGTGTTGTGTTATGTTGTGTTGTGTTGTGTTGTGTTGTGTTATGTGTTTTGTTGTGTCGTGTTGCGTTATAATGTGTTTTGCTGCTGAACTGCCCCGATGTGCCCTGCGCACTTTTGTTTTACAGTCACATTTGTGTGAAAGTTTACGGTTGGACTTTCTCTCTTCAGTCGCCAGGCCATGTGTCATCATCCAGCACTCCGAGACCAGTGCAGTCACTAAATAGGTAGGGATCTTTTTATTTCAATAAGGATAATTAACACTATAGAACTTTGACAACAAGTGTTAGATTCCACTTGGTGTAATCAGAGAAGAACTTTTACAAATCTGCGCCCATTTTGATGTTTTGATTTTATCTTAACAAGATTTTTATAACTGAAAACAAGTCAGAAGTATGCAGGGATAGTCCGGTTATATCAGAATTTTATTTGTAATAATAGTTATAAACAACAATGAAAAGGATAAGGATAATGATAACAATAATATAACATTTATTATTATTATTATTATTATTATTATTATTATTACTTTGTTATTATATGATGATGATGATGGTGATGAGGATGATGATGATGATGATGATGAACTAAAACCCCGGCAATTGCTTTATTGATATTGCGGAATGTTACCCAGTACCTCTGTATATCTGCGGATCTTTCCAAGTTAAATTTTATTTTGTAAATATTTCCTCATTTTTTTAAAATTGTGTTGCAAAGAAAGTAAGAAAAGTTTGAGGTGGATGTGTTCAGCTGAATCAGCAAAGACAAATGACATTCGTTTCTGCCCTCTCAGGTTCACCATCGAATCAGTATCGGCTGGCAAATCGCATTCTGTGATCATCGACGGTAAGTTGTTCGCCTTACGCAGTGTTCGTAAAAACCAGAGATTATATATTCCATACAGTGTAAAGTAAAACACCGTTTTCATTCTATATTCTGTTGTTTGTTCTTTTGGTTGTGCCAAACCTTTAAGAAATGTGAAACGAACCTATTTTTTGTGTATAATTCAGTTGAATGACTAATACAGGAAATGTTCGTTCAAAATCCTGGCAAGTTACCATGAAAACAGGAATTGTGGAGGAAAAGCAGAAGTATTCCTGTTACACTGGCTACCAATAAGTGACTGAAAACTGCGATGAGATACGAGTGCGACGTTCATTAAGGTCACCAGTGTAGACAAGTGAAGCGTGGATTGAACTAAAAAATCACGTTATATTTGTACCTGGTGCCAAATCCTGACAAATGTTTATTTTGGAATGGACATATTTAGGGGAGTCAGGGTGGCCGAGTGGTTAGCGCTCATGTCTCCCCTCTCTTTGGACCCGGGATCGAGTCTGTTGGTTTCGCATGTGGGCTGAGATTTGTCGATCTCCTTCTGACTCCGAAAGTTTTTTCCTCCCTCCACAAAATCGATTTCACGCCAACATATGTGCTGTCGAGCGATTAAACATAAGTCACTGGCTTGGGAGAATGGGCAACCACCCCCAGCGCAACGACGTTAAGTAAAGTTTAGTTGTATTTTATAGTTGATTAAATATTTTATGTCTAAACTTTTGGGTATTTGCTTTCGGAAGTTATTGTATATTCAAAACACCTGAATGGCACACAGGCTGTGTGTAGTTTGTCTTCATACACACCGCGTACAATATCATCAGTGTGCTAATTGCCCAAGTATTTATGAGTTTATGTTTCTCTCTCAGTTTATGGCCGGCTGATAACCGTCGGCTCCAACAAGTTTGGCCAGCTGGGAGTAGGAGACTATAAGAGACACCCGGCGCCGTGCATTGTGGGTGGAGACCTGGTTGGTAAGCGGGTGGTGGCTGCGGCATGTGGTGACGAATACACTCTGATAGCAACTTCAGGTAAAACGTGCACGACAATCCCTCGTACCCACACTCCACCCTATATTATTTTTCCGAGCTTGGAACCCTGGGTTCGAAATGAACCAAAGTGTTGGAGGGATGGTTGGACTGGTAAGAGTTTAAGAGCTTTGAGCAGACCGACTCACAAATCCATATGAGTTAAGACAAGTTGTTCCTGGTTCATTCACAAGCCAAAATGTACCAGAGAAACTTACACCGACTTGCGTCCTTATTTGTTTGCGTTCAATCTCGATGGAAGTCAACGCAAGTCGTTATAAGTCCGCGCTTGCAATGCATTGTAAACCAACGAGTCGAAGTTGAACGTTAGTTACCAACTTGTATCGTTTGACCTTTTGGTGAAGAACAAACTAATGAGGTCAGTCCAGGTGTTGAACAAATATCAGAAAGGTTCTGGGAACGAGCTGATAAACCACAGAGGCCTGGTGTTTCTCCCTCGGTGTTTTTCCCTCATTTTTTCTTTCTACTTTTAAACATTGACTACTCTATGGCTTCCAGCAACTTCTTGTTTGATCGTCAGTAGCTGAAAATTTTAACAGGTTGCGTCTACGAAACCTAAAACTTTCCTTTCGTGGTTTGTTTTTGAAGACGGTAGTGGACGGATAGTTTTTATGTGATTGTCGCACGAATCTTTACGGACAGGACAATGTCGACACCATTCGTATGATTTGATGCAAGCGAAACGAGGCCATAAGAAGACAAGTATGGTATTTGTTAACTTTTCTAGACTTTTCAGCTTTCTGTGGAAATTTGATCGATATCAATAACTTATTCGCCTCATATAACTCAGCAGACTTTATTCTGCTACAGTTGTCGTACGATCTTGACAAAAAAATTCAAAAGCCTGCGACAGACTGTATGACGCAGCCGTCTGTCGTACGAGAGTCGTTACGTAGGGGGCATTCACGCGATTTGGTTCTGATGTAACTTTGGACCAAGTCCGTCTTCGAATTCTCTATTATGAAGACAATGTTACCAACTGGGTTTTGTTTGCCCAAAAATTCTTTCAATGGAACTTTTCTCCGAATTCGTTTCAGTTTTGCTAAATGAAAATTGAGATAACCGAGGTTGGAAGCTTTTAGACACAATATGAAAATACCGGAGCATATCGACCTATTTTTGTTTTTTATGCATTTCAATTTTTATGGTTTAAATACACGAAGTCATCAACTGGTATTCTGGGCAGCTACCCACCCACCCCTCTCCTAAACTTTAATTTAATCAGATCCTAATCGCAAACCTGCTTCTCACCCTAACCTCCTATAGTGCTCTCTAAATAATATTAATAATAGTAATAGTAATAATAATAATAACAATAGTAATAATAAATAATACAAAAAATAGTAATAATAATAATAATAATAATAATAATAATAATAATAATAATAAAGATGACGATGAAGATGATAGTTCACTTATTTATTTGCCAGTTTTCAAGGATTGCGCATACATCGATCCATTTGAAAAAGTGAATAAACACCGTCAGGGTGAAAATAAAGATTTTGTTGTTGGTATTGTTGCTCTTCTCTAAATCTAAGTATCAATAATGAAAGCATGCAGTTAGGAAGCCTGGTAGTCATATTTTCAGGAAACACGCAGAAAATTCGCACATTAAAAATAACCCTAAATTAATTAATTCTAATTTTACGAAACGAACACTACCTTAAGCTGTTTGCAGAATTTTTCGTTCTTTATGTATATTAGAAATTTGAACTCTTGTTCCCACTAGTTCCGACCCTAAATACTACAGAAAATCAAAGGACTAGTCACCAGGCTGTTTTATCCCTTGTGGTTGTTTCGGTTGCCAGTGCCTCCTATTTTTTTTTCACTGTAAGGTGTGAACGTTTTGTAACCGTAAAACTAACGGGGAAGTAAATATTAAATAAACTGTTGTTGTTAAAATTGTCGTTGTTGTTGTTGTCGTCTCCATCGTCGTAAATAACATAAAAGCTGTTAACATATTTAAAGAGACAATTCCAATGGTTTGGCGGTGAAAGAGGACATTCTAATTTTATAAGTTGGATAAAACGAATAACTCTTTTTTTTATCAGTCCCTTAAGTGTTTTTGATAACCAACGGTGTCACCGCCTGCAAGTTCGAGTTCACTCATCAAGGATGGAATCAAACATTTCTTTGCGGTTGGTGTAGACGAACTTTACCTGTGTATGTGCCAAGAACTCAGAAATCACTCCCAGGTCAATGTGCACATCGGTCAACGGAAGTGGAGTGCAGGTTTTTGTCGTATGCGCACTGGGCTCCGTTTCCTTTATTTCCAAAACCATCTGAGCAGCATCGTCGTTGATGTTGGAGTTCGAGTGAGTGTTTTCCTCCTCGTCTTTCCCTTTTGCTTCATTGCAGCAACAGCCAGTTAGTAGAATATACAAAAAGACTATGAGGGCCGCGAGTAGAATGGCAACTAGTTCAACAGCTACAACGGGCTCCACAACACAAAACGAATTCATGAGCGGAATCATGGTTTGATTCGTGCTCTTCAGTTCACCGGCCTTGCTTGACTGATGTTTTTTCACAGTTCGCTCTTTTATAAACGACAGTTCAAAATAACGTTATCAAAGGTACTTCTTGCTCTACTTCGAAGCCTTTTTGTATCTTTTCTTGCTCCCTCGGCAGACACTCAAGCGGTTGGACGCGATCCCAGTTGCTAGCGATGAAATCTGGTAACGTTCTCAAAGACTAGGGTGAAGTGTACATGTCAACCGGACTATTTCATGCGACACAACTAAAGTAAAGGAGGATATGCGATGAAATAAATTAAACCCGGAGAGCAGCTGCAACGTTTCCGTATATTTTAACAATAGAACAGTTAATCAGGCAAAACGCAATCACGACCGGACTGTGTGGATTTGGCAGTCATGGAATTTGATTGGTTGATTCCTGAATGCGGGTAACTGGAATTACACTAGATTGAAATGGTCATCCGGTATTTGAACGTTTTTACGTAAAAAACACGTAGTTACTTTTGAGTTTAATTCGTTTTATCAAAAACTTTAGAAATATCCGCTTATTTGTTAGTTTGAATATGCACCTGGCTAAAAAATATGCGACCAAACCAGATATGCATTTGGAGAAGACTGACGTTTTGAGAATTTTTTTTTTCCGTTTCAAGTTGCAAGCTAGGGCAACATTTTTATACGTTATGAAATAGGGCGAAAAGACGCGCGCTCTGATGGCTAAAAGCTGGCAAGAGTTGTGTTTGTGTCAGAGGTTGACACTCAAGCCAGGTCGAGCGTTTTACCCCAGAATTAAGATTTGGTTTTCTTGTTCAAATTTTCAATCCATTCTTCGTTCGAACTTCTCAAATTTAAGTCTTAAATACAGACTTCTCGAATCAAGGCTCGATTTGAAAAATCAAATTTGATTCGGGTATCGAACAACAGTGGCCTTCGTATTCTTATCCAATGCGAGAAAAGACTATATATATATATCTTTAAACAAAGGTTTTTTCGAAAGAGGAAATTGCGAAAAAGTTGATTCTCAATTTATATTTGACAAGTTCGAATGAAGAATGGATTAGATTTTGAACAACAAGACCAAATCTTGATTCTTGGGCAAAACACTTGACCTGGTTTGACTCAAAATATTCATATAGAACAGCTGCGAATGTCTTTAGTCTGGTATAGACACTCGACAAGTTGTAGAGCACTCGAGATGCAAGATTTACCTCATTTCCTCTCGTACTTCTCTCTCCTCAAATTCTGTCATATTTCTATCACAGTCTGTATGCACTCGCAGCTGTTTTATTCCATTATGACGATTGTTTGAAGATTTACAGAGAAGTTGTAAGTTACCAGTGAGCCAGATGATAACCAACAAACTTGTTTCATTTGTTGATCAGGATAACTAGATAACTTACATCTGTTACCCATGACTTGGTGCACACACGGGGTTTCCCGCGTCTGTAAAAGCAGTTTAATTTTGTTAATCAGTTTTCCTTGGGGTGTTTTTGTTTATCTTTCAATAAACCCGTGTAATTTTAGCCAGCCTGGTTTTTTTTTACATTTCTATCTTGTAATGAGCTTTTTTTCTTTTTGTACATTTTTAAGAAATAAAGTTATTGTTATTTTTTAACCAACTGGGTAAGTCCGACTTTCCCTTTAGTTAATATCCCTGCTAGAGTGTTTGCTACCAGATCCTTCCGCAGACTAGAGCGTATTGGTGTTCCCCAGTGTTCCCCTAACTCCTGTCTTGCTTTCACCAGACAATCTGATCTACTCATGGGGCCGAGCTGATAACGGAAGACTGGGAATAGTTACGGACAACCTGGGTAAGAGCAAAGGAGGGATCACGTGCACAGCAGTCCCTCGGCCCATATTTGGCGCCTTACATCTGCTGTCCAGCATGGCCTGCAGGCACTGGAATTCCATCATAGTTGTTGGTAAGTAACAGGTGAAGTGGACTTATTCAGTTGTTGTTTCTTTCCGAGATGACAACTGCGCATGCGTAAGATGTAACTTCCCATCAACTTTCCGTAAAAGATCCCACTTTTACTGCTTAAAGACAACACATCACGCGGTTGACCTTTCAGAGTCGACAAAATGCAAGATAAGAAAGAATTAGATTTACAGTAAAACTGTAAAAGCTGTATTTAGAGAGCATCTTCAGTACTTGAGTTACCGTGCCATTGCATAACTTATATACAACATCACACTACTTCAGCTTGAAACACTAACGTGTGTTGTATGTAATGATTCACATATTGATGGTTAATTATTTTTCAGTCACACAAAGTAAAAGAACACTACGGGTAGCGAATTACATGAATATAAACCTCACAATGGGATTGTTTAATTTCTAACTACATGGTGCCCACAGTAATGCATACATTGTTTTAACTTGCAAAATTACGTGCTTTGTAGAAATGTCTTGCACAGTTTTCGTTTTACCTTCGTATGCTCCTATAAACTGCATCAGATGTTCGTAAAATTTAAATCTACATTAGTCGCCAGTAGCCATGCCCCCTAACAGCTGCAAGTAACAGTTGCCATGGTATTTACTGCTGTATGCTGTGAGGGAGCATAACTTTCACCAACGAGAGCGAGCGTTCTATGTGATTTATATCACATATACTCGTATGAGACGGCTGGACCATTACCTGACTGCTTACTCGAATTACCAATCCAAATTTTTGACGGACACACGAACTCACTCACACAAACGCGCTCCATACGCTTGGCTTTAAAACAGAGCCCGTAACAGCCAGAGGCGACAAATAGGAAGAACAACTGCGCATGCGCACAGTTGAGTTTTCACATTTTACTAAGGAAACTAAGCTAAGAAAGATATGCGTGCTCAAATCCGTGCTTTTTGCAAACTGTTTTGGCTTTTTGCTAGTTTGTGAGCTTGACTGACGTTTTTCCGAAAAGTCGCCATGACGAGAATGGGACCTGGATCGTAACAAAATTACTTGGCAACAGAGGGAGGGTTGTAACTGGAAGGATGTTGAGTCATATTTGGTGAAAATGAACAGAATGGGGCTTCATTCAGTTTGACATAAATCTAAAGAATGTTTTTATGCAACATTTATCGTAAAATACTATGGGTTCTTTTCATTCGAACTACCTTGAGTACTTTATATCTGAAAAAAAACTGATATAGAATATTGAGAAATTAAAGACCTGTCTTTTTGAAAGACAGTGCCGAGGCTTCGGCTTGGCTGCCAAATGTAACTCACTTTTGGGTTTGTTTTGTTTTTCAGAAAAAGTTTTGAATTCAAGGACCCTCAAACGATCTGTCAGAGTCAAATCCCAGACATGTAAGAGTCCTTTAATGAGAAGTAAGGAAGGAGCAACCCTATATTAGGACTGATTGATTAAATGAATGAATGTTGGTATATCCATTGTCTTCTAAGATTACAGAAACCAAACTATGTATGTTCTATTTAATACAATCCTGGCAGCTTAGTGTCTAATGATTCACGATCACTCAAAGTTTACAGTTTCTGAACCACTATATTAATTTCAAATCAAAAAGTGCGAAATTTCCCGCTTCGAAATTTTTTGAAAACGTATTTTATATTTGGTTCTCTCACTCACTCGGCTATCCACCGCAACGTCTGTTGGTTGTTAATAGCAGAATTCGGATATCGGCCAAAAATCCAAAAACGATTTTCAGGTGATGCTAGTTTCACTTCGCTGAAACTGCAATTTCTACCTTCGAGTATTGAAAAATTTTCAGTTGTACGGGAGTTGTTTGAGTGTATTAATCTCAATATTTATACCGCTTCTGAAGCAAAGGCAGTAATACATTGTAACTTGAACAATAAGCTTACTAAGAGTACCAGGATTGATGTTCATCTGTTTGTAAGTACAAAGTCAGACTCGCGCGAGCCGACCGATTTTTGGCTATCAAGTGGGACTTAGGGTAGAGTAGTCATAGGCTGCACTTGTAATCTCCAAGATATCCTTTGAATTGCTGTGTTTGTTGGTGTTTTCAGCCCAAAACAGTCAGGACGGGCCCGACTCGGTGTTCTCCGACCGATCGCCAGTTTACGTCGATCACCCCGATGACGAGGACGCTCACAACCACCTGAATGTCAGGTTTGCCAATGATGGTTTTGCTGACAGCAACGACTCCGGCGTTGGCCCCTCGCCACGTTCCCCTGGGGCCGGGTATAGGAGTCTCCGGGACGCATCTGTAGCGCCGGCATGGCTACAGAACGTAAGATTTACAAATATGGCAGAAATACGTGATAGTTTCAAGAAGAGAGTGTATAAACTAAATCGGAAAACTGTCATTCTGAACTGTCGTTCGCAGGTCCATCAAACGTATAAAATTCTTTGTTTCTCTTTGAGAAGTGCTGAATATGTCATTAACTAATTTTGTTCTTGTTAACTTCTGTGTTTACCGACGTGGTCAGGTTCATTTCTGTTTGTACCTGATAAGCTTGCTGATCACCACTGCCGGGATTAGTGCTCCTGTAAGGCAGTTACTCATGGTTAAAGATGCGAAAAAATACTTTTTTACCATGCCCCCTCCCCACCCCTGTGCCTTTGCAATGTTGTTTAAACAGTTATACCTTTTATCCTGAAATGCGTTTCATCATACGCCAGTTCATTGTATTGTATCGTATCGTATCATAACGTATCATACCGTGACGTATCATATCGTAACGTGTTGTGTTTTATTTTATGTGTGTATTGTATTGTATTGTATTTTATCGTATCGTATCATATCATATAACGTATCATATCGTGACGTGTTGTGTTTTATTTTATATGTATATTGTATTGTATTGTATTGTATCGTATCGTATCATATCGTATTCTCTCGTATCGTATTGTATTGTATTGTATTGTACTTTATTGTATTGTATTGTACTGTATTGTATTGTATTGTATCGTATTGTACTGTATTGTATTGTACTGTACTGTATTGTATTGTATTGTATTGTACTGTAGTGTATTGTATTGTATTGTACTGTATTGTATTGTATTGTATTGTATTGTATTGTATTTTAACAATTTGAACGATCAAAGTGAGTCCGGAAGCGTGCTGACCAACTTCAAATTCTTCGAAGGCTAAGGGATTTGGACAACTAAGTGTTGAAATTGCAAGGCTTTACTTCTGTTTACACTCTGTCGTTTTATAGATATCACGGCGACAACAAACAAAAGACAGAACACCCGCCATTAAACGAACTCGACAGAACATCAGAACTCGTGCTCTCGAAGCACCAAAACGAGGCACTACAAACATTCATGACATCATCTAGAAACAAAACTTCAACACAGTGCAAACTAAAACGTCAGTTTCTAACACTAAGAACATCAGGCTTACTGGAGATATTATAAATACCGACCGTTCCTCGTTCCCTGTTCCCGGTTTTGGTAATGGCCGATATTTGGGGGAGTTGGCCAACATTGTCTTTTTATATCGCTTTAAGGATGTATTGGATTTTTGGCCAGATATTGACAAGATTAGGTTTACCCAGTTTCGGGAATTTTCCGATAGGTACAACACTTGTTTGGCTCAAAGAATGTTTGAAAATATGGATAATTTCGCTCAGATATTATTACCGTAAACCATCTGCGTAAACATAATTTCTTTCTTTCTATTGCAGTTGAGTTTTGATTTTGAAAGTTACTAACATACATGTTGCCATACCAACAGGAATTGGACGAGGCGGAATACATTCCATCTGACGTCAGCACCAGAGGTAGTAGTACCCAGGAATCATCTGGTGAAAGCTCGGTTCCTGCTTGGCTTAAAAATGTAAGTTGTCACCGTTGGAACAAGTACCGGATCCTTAAAACCAGAACTGGCGCCATGTTTTTAGTTCAGTAGTAGTCCCCGGCAGTATTATTTTTTTTATCAGTGTTTCTTGTTAGTCATTTCTTAACTTCACAAAAATTCAAACTTTTTGATAATACGAATACAGAGTAACAGCTGGTTTGTAGTTTGCCCTACTTGGCCTGGGCTTTTTTTTAGCCTCAAACGGCCTGGGGCATTAGGCCTCCTCTTAATTTTTAAACTTCTTGTTATATACGCTGGCAATATCCCAACTCACAATCTAATTAAATAGTCCATGATATATCGTTTTAGTAATAAGTTAACTTAATTAACGTCGCAAACCCGCCACCTGATATTTCGTTTGACGTCAGAAAAAGATCTTAACTGATTTTAAAGAAGTTGAAAACAACAGTAGTTGTCTTAAGTGAGCTAGATTTATTGCAGTGAAAAAAGTTGTACTCAATTACATTTTAAGACAAAAAAAATGTTTTCTTAAAAATGACAATCAAAAATAAAGTTTCATAACCACGAAATCAGGCTAAAACTGTCTTTAGATAAACTCCAGGTAAAGTCGGAAAGCTTCATAAAGCTAGCTATTGCCGTTGCGGGGGGGGTGTATTCCCCTATATAGGGAATGGCACATGAATTCTTCCTAACGAGGCCTCAAAGTCGATATTTTGAAATATCCTCTCCAATCCACGGCAAGAGGATTTGTCACTTGTCACAATGTTGGCAATTGCACCGTCTCAGAGGACATTGCCAGCCTAGTCAACAATAGTGTTGTGTTATGCGTAAGGACGTGCACGATTGTTGTTCCCTTTCGCTCGCTGTAGAAACAACTTCCAGTGTGAAAGAAGCAAGACTGTGAATGATGTTTGTGAAACGAGTTGCCTTCTAATCAGTTTACAACATGTTTGATAACCCAGTACGAACGTAGGAGCTTTCTGTGTTCAGACCCCTTTGAAAATCACGAATGAAAAAAGAAAAGTGAAAGAATCCTCAAGACGGCTTCGAAACCAAAGCTATTTATTCCCAAAGTCGACACGGAGCGCTTTGAGAAATCGTTTGTAAATAGATAAACTTTTAGATACAACTTAGCGGTAGATATGTATGATAAGATTTTTTAACTATCGGAATATACATTGTATAAAAAATGGAGATGTATTTTTATCTATTTGAAATAAAGACATTGTTATTATAAGTTAACACTTGCGGGTACAAGGCCCGGTCGCGGGGATGGTGCTATGTCATTTCAACCTACCCAGGTGAAACTTCCCCTGAAATTGCACTTCCATCCACAGGAGCTTAGAGATGCGGAGTATATTCCAATGGAGCACAGTAACAGGTCTGGTGATCAGTTGGCAGACAGGTGAGGAAACAGGGAGAGGAATAGGGTGGATAAGGCTCTGACCTCCAATGCAGGAGCTCAGATAAACTTATTTCATGACAATGTAGGGAGCACGATCGTGTTGTGTATGTTGCAGTCGTTAAACAGTCTGGTAATTTGCAAGTTAATGCTGATGTTAATACTAACACTGGCATTATTACTATAAAATAGTTGCACTACAAAAACTATAAATATTTATATTAATACTACCACCATTACTACCTCTATTAAAAGATAGATAGACAGATGCATACATACATACATACATACATACACGCACACATACATACATACATACATACATACATACATACATACATACATACATACAT
>JAOBYE010173663.1:0-17994 GCA_025403585.1 Parazoanthus swiftii
CTATACTATACTATACTATACTATACTATACTATACTATACTATACTATACTATACTATACTGTACTATACTGTACTGTACATATAGGTACGCGGGCTCGTTTTCTCGATTAGTCCCTAGGCTATTTTTTAAGTGGTGTGTGCTCACCAATCTTTAATTCTTGAAACATTTTGTATACTGTACGCAACATAGAGTACTAATAAAGATGTTGTTTGTTTGTTTGTTTGTAATATGCTATACTACAATATACTATCGAGCCTACAAGAAAAGGAAAGGGCAAATGCTAGTAAGTGCGCGCTTGCAACCTTCTGTGTTTGCGTGAGGTGAAATATTGTTGTAGCCATGTTCTCGCAGTCGCTTGGAAGAAGATCTTTTAGGCTATGTGGGCTATTAGTAATCTAAAAATCCTAAACATTTTCTTGAACTATGGCATTCTCGAGTTCCAATGTCACTCTTAAAATATTCTTTTCAGAAAAAAGAGAGTATTTACCTTAAGAATGAAAACAGAGTCAACTCAGAGGAACACTTATAAATAATCCAAAACCATGGACGGAGGCAAGCAAATATATTGTTCAAGGTTGTTAAATGCATTTGAAAGATATAAATTGTGGAAAATGACTCATGCATTGACCATCTCAACACTACCGCGACCCACAAACATTTTAAACTTTTCAGAACCGCATTTGTTGTATAACAGTTTTTAAAAGTTTTTCACTTTCAGAGGTTATCACTTGACAAAATTGTAATTGAAAATTCTGCGACTAATACACATTTCTACACCTTTAGTTCAGTCAATTATATTTTTAAAAAAACACTTGTCATGACAGTTTTACAATGAATTTCATTTTCTATGTTATGCATGTCATACAGGTATCGCTTACTTCTTATTATACCAATTCGGGATTAAAATGCCAGTTTGGACGTCACTCAGTTTCCTAAGTACGGAAACAGTATTGGTCATCAATTTAATTTCTATCCAGATATCACTCATGAATGACGTTCTGAACGACGAATACATACATGCACGGAAGTATCAGTATAACTATTTTCCAGTATTCAAATACTTTTTAAAACTGTTTAGAATACATGCACAATAGTACAAGATAAACATGTTATTATTTATATACTTATATTTTTCAGTATTTTAGTGCGAATTTATTTCTGAGCCGGCCGATCTATTTACGGCAGTTCAGTTTCGTTTCCTGGTTGATCAGCCCATGCAATGGTTTAAGATCTCGTGAGAACACGTGGCAACTTATCGGACGTATAAGTTCAAAGGACTTAAAAAATCTGGAGACTTATGCTCATACTATCCATATCTAATTACTTTCACAACAAAATAATTCCTTTTGACGTTTTCTTACAGTCCCTTTTGAGGGGGGAGGAGGGTACTCTAGTACTCTAGAGTAGGTACTCTAGAAAACGGTATCATTTTCTATTGTGGGTGGGTATTTTAAAGGCCGGTACCATTTGTGGCTGAACAGGTATTTGAAAAGATGAGGAGTTGAGCTGTCCCATCCGTACATAATATTTTTGTACTACCCCTCCCTCCTCTCCCCCGGGCAGTCCCCAGCTATTACTTTATTGAATCGAGACCTTTTCAACACGAATCAATGTTTATACAAAAATAAAAATACACTCTAAATTTAATAACTACACTTTTTACGTCAGAGGTATATCTCGTGTTTAAATTTAGCCTAACACGAAATCAGGCAACTACACAAACAAATATTCCCAAAATTGAAAACTTTAAAAATGTTTAGAACTTGCGACTGATGTCATCGTTAAACTAACTAAGATTCGTATTATTTCTACAATAATTCATTTGAATAATGATCATTCCAGTTTTGGCGTGAGATTTGTACTCTTCACTTGCGTAAACGGAAAACGTCAATATGTGTTTCGGTGGTAACTTACTGGAATCTACATACAAAACAGCTAGCCATTTCGTTTTGTTGTAACTGTAATAATTTACATTGAACAAGCTATAAATGTGTTTGTAATATAACAAATCAAAACGTTTAAGTATCATATCATAATGGGAAACCACTTGTGCAAGTCGGTTAGTATTGGCACAGTATTCTCTTTATATACGTTTTGTAGCACAAAACTCATCATATCACTTGCAAGTGGTGCAAGACGAGTTTTGAACCAACTGCGGATAACCGACGTTCTAAAGGTAAGTTTAAAGGAGCGGTTTACCTAAATGTTTAGTTTTATCATTTAAAAACAGTTTTGAAATAGTTAAAACCCGGTTTTCTGAACGGTTTAGTTGAATCAACCATCAAATATACTCTCTGTATATAGGTGTTTCAAAACATATTCCCGATACACATTCCAAGCAAAACGTATGTATGCCGCTTTGAAACCTTGACTTTGAAAAGTCTGATGAAAGTCCATTGAAAATAAAGCCGTTAATATGAAAAAAGTAAGAACAAGTTTATATTGTCTACATACGAAACAAGCCACAAGTCAGAGGCTTCTTCCCAGTTTCAGTCTCCTTCTGTACTGATGTAAATATGTATATTTTGTATTATTATATCATACGTTGTAGTTTTAGTATTATATAAAATAGCCCTCTACCTTTTATAATTATAAGAAGGGTGCAGGGTCTACTGATCGAGTTATACATCTCGTTCTACATTTGTTTTTGTTAACGTTGCAAAATATTTCTTAAAAGATAGAAAATAACTAACCAACAACAACCATGAGAACAAATTCTAAAACAATGAAATCCTTTGGGCACTCAGTTAGTAAACATCTAATTAAATTAACTTGAAAAGATAGTTTAAAGAAAAATAAGCGCGATGTAAATCTTGAAACTTATAAAATATTATTTAATGTTGAGTGTGTACTATTGAAGCAGTCAATATTGCACGGTATAGCATACGTGGCAAGCACTGCGTACAAAATGTGTCCATGTATTCGCACTCAAGTAAAACGGATGCCAATACAAGTATAGTTTTCCAATTTTCATATTTAGAAGGATCCATGCTCAACATTGAAAACGTAAAGGAAACCTTACCTTCCCATCTTTTAGATAATTTTTTGCTAACAGTTAAAAAACCTTTAAAACTGATTTTACTTTTACTAGCACTACGGAGTTAGAAATTGGAAACGATATGCCTATATCACAGCCAAAATATTTACTACGGAGTTTGCTAATCTCACACTTATCAAACTTTCAAGAAAAATAGGAATTAAAAAACCGAAGAAAAGCGAATATGAGTCTCAATCCTGGGACACGATCGTACTTTTTCTCTTTCATGCAAGACAGAAGTAACCCTGACTAACCTTAAACCCTCACCAACTATATATGACCATAAATAGCCATGAATAACCCTAGTACATGACTATAGGAACATGAACATTTATTGGGCCGTGACAGTCCGCGGTCTTGAACTTAAAGCCGTGTGAATTTAGAAAATCTCAATACTTCACCAAAACCCAATTATACAAAAAACCTTGCACTGCAAATTTTAATATTAATACTTGATCCACGTGAACATCTTCTGGTTCGTCTTCTCAGGAATTAAAAGCTATTAAGGTATTCGAACATTTCTGCTTATTTATTTCCATTTCGTTGAGATCAAAGTACCCAAGAACTATCACCAACATGTGCTTCAACTCTTTCATCTCAGAACAACACAAAGTCTTGTTTCTTTTTTGAAGCCTTACACCCGCAACTGCGCCAGTTAGTTATCTGATTCAAACTCTTACAGATTTGCACGGCGCAAGCATTTAAGAATGTAGTTTGTATTATTTCAATTTTTGAACCTTCAATCATCATTATATAAGAAGTACCTCTGGTTCTGTCGAGGTCTATATCCACTCTCATTATTTATCCTTATCACGGGAGGGAGGGGCCTCATCACTTTGATTGGTATATTCCACATTTGATCCATTAATATGGATGCCATACATTCCACAATTGTCTCATTAGTATGTATGTTACGTCCCCAGCGTCCTCATTATCACACTTAGGGGGTAATTCTAGCACATTCCTAACATTAACGGCTGCATTTTCTTGTTTAATTCCCCTGGAAGTGGAATACATGGCGACCGGCCTGAAACACTTTAACATTTGTCATTAAAAACATAAAGGTGAACTAACTCCTCGATCCCCAACCGCTATCATTATTTTTCATAGTTGCCAAAAGATTAAAAATTCTTCTCTTTCATAATATCTTTCTCATCAGATAAATCGGTTGATTCTAAAATAGTCTTAGGAATGAGCGAAAGCATGAGTATTCCTCTTCCACAATACCCTTAACTGAAAGATGTGGTTGTTCAAAACGACATTTTTTAAAAACTAATTGCATCTTTGTTGTTTTAGTCATACCGATAAGTTTAACCACATTCCATTTGGCAGCTTTTATACAAATGTCTCAGGGTCATAAATAGTGGTACCTTTTAAGGCCACGCTCCTTTGCCAAATGCTTTAACTCTTTGATTGTCATTTGACTTAATTGTCTTCCTCTCTAACCTTTTTGCATCTCACGTAGGAGATTTACCAGTTTTTCTTTATCTTGTAGTCGTGAAACATCTTCAAGTTTTCAATTCTTCAAGCGAAAATTCACTCATAATGTAGGACACGATTCCGATTTAAAAAATCTATTTTTGAAACAAAAATTCAACGACAAAACGTTTAACACAAATTTGTCGAGGATAAATTTAGTAACAAAGCTTGTGTCGTACTAATTTATGGAGGAAGTCAGGGGAATTTAAAAGCCATACCATTTTATGGGTGATTTCAGGCGAATTTCAGTGGGAGTCCATGAATCGACATTAAATGATACTATGATTAGGATTAGTAATGTGGTAAGGACCGCATTGACTAAGATTTCTCCATCGCCAAGAATAAAAGCTACTCACTGTACCTATGACCGCATCACACCTGACTTGTGACATTCAACCCGTCATTCAACCTTACAGTTTACAAGTGGATCATGCGAGAAAAGAAACAATGTCTACTCAAGGCTTTTTTGCCAGACGAAATTTGTCATTTTGATACAAATGAAACTAAAAAAAAGAGTAACGAGATATATTTTCAAGAAATGATGATTATGTTTGGCTGCACTGCTTGAAAATAAATCTCGTAATTAAAATGAATTTTAATTTATTGTATTGATTTTAGATCGTTTCGGTGTAATCGAGTGTAATGTTTTGTGATTCAATAACACGCTGATCTTGTATCTCTGCATGTTATGGGATACCGTAAACTTTATAACAGCGACTTGTTGCTCTGACAAGACATATGGCGGGGAAGTAAGTATATAATAACTACATATCCTAATACAAATTACTCAATGACTAAAATTACCCGGTGGTTTGCCAGTCAAATTACGGATTACTCCATATTCGGATATCAAGTTCAGTGAAGTGTAGGTGTATTGAACCTCACCAGATGTTATTCGTTGAAGTTACAGAAACACATAGCTCTCTAACCATTTTATAAAACTTTCAGTGTAATTTGTCCCCGTTACATTAAATGTAATCAAATGATGACTCGTGATATTATGGATTAATTCACTTTTGATTTCTCGAAACTATTTGTTTTTGCCATCGCCTGACGGCTCGGGAAATAAGAAAGAACTTTGCCAAAACCCATCTGAATATGTACTCATCATTTTTAAATTACGTACCGTACAGGCTGAAAAAGATTACCGGGCAAATAATTTGATTTGATATGCAACGCAACAGGCCTTCGGATACGTTAAGTAGTAGAACCTTGGCACTGGTATGTTTAATTTCTGACAGACGTTCTGGGACGGAAAGAGAAAAGGGTTGCTTATGTAAGTCACAAATTTCCTTCAAAGTTTGATACTTGGTCAATAATTTGTCCAGTGAAAGCGGATTCCCAGATTCTCAGACTCAAAACATTTGCTTTGCGCTGTTGCTTAGTACAATTACAAATATTTTTGTGTACACGTACAAATCATACAATTAACTTATTTTGATGCACCCTCCAAGGAAGTTTCTTACAGATATTAACCAAATCTTGACTTATGAATCCTACATGCTTGTGACTAACGTATCGAAACTGTTTTAACCGTATCTGTCTCAATCTATCTCTGTGTCAACCATGTTTTGGTTATGTACGGGTCAAGATAGAAAATAATCTTGTTTTACATTATGCAATTTGTGTTGTTTAAGCCAATTACAAATGTTTTGACTATCGCTTTTGAAGTACATGTAAAATATTGAGTATTTCTTAACGTAGATTCTGATGTGACGTCATACGTTTAATAGATCGCCCCTTTGTATTGAAAATCAAAATATTTGAAATGTGTCAAGATTTATTTCCACACGTCAACCTCGCTTTCGGATTCACACTTTCTACAACATGCTATAGGTTGCTGTGTTTTCTTACCCTTGGTTTCGTATTCGGATGTGCGCAGAAGAGTACTTTGGCTGACGAAACAAGTCTTCATAAAGACTTTGTGCAGGTAATTGACAATAATATGGTCAGGCAAGCACGTATTATTTCTAGGACAGCGTGAGACGGAGCCCTAAAGCTTAATTTTAACCTAAACGAAAATAGTAAAACTTCTTATTCTTTTCTTTTGTCCCCTCCTTCTTTTTTTCTTCCCAGTTATCATACAACTGTACGTCTGTATGTATGTCTGTTTGTCTATGTATGTGTGTGTTTTTCAAACTTAAGGGAAAATACCAGCAAAAACATGACTACATCGTATTTAAAGTCAAATATTGTCCAATGATTCCTTAAAAGGAAAGTGACAACGCTGAAAAACTTGATACGGTGAATAATCAACAACACAAGTTTTCCCGGAGTGTTTCGAATAAAGTACTGCGGAAGATCATCGCCGAGGCTAAACAAGAAGTCCATGATGAGACGTGGAGCAGCCCGAAAGGAAGCGCCTTGGACAGCCTACCGAAGTCTCTGCAAATGCTGCACGCCAGGCAGTTATTCAACCCGGAGGGAGAAAAGAGGGGTATCGAAGCAAGGACGTTGAATAAAATAATGGCAAAACTAGGAGCTAAATTGGGGTATGTGTCGATTAAATATATAAAATTCATTACAAAAATGTATAATGAGTACACTGATTGGCTAATGGACTGCTGAAGTACTCATTGTTTATTTGTAGAGCATGAGAAAAGTAAAGCAAACATGTATTCCTCTTAATAATTCAGTCTCGTACTTTATAATTCGTGGCCTGTTTGTATCAGACAACCAATCAATTGACACAGGCAGTTGTATTTTTAAGTTTCCTTAAATTGGCACCCTGTACATCACCATGTGTATTGTTTGTAACGAAAGGCGAAGATTTATGAACTTAAATCAAATTTAATGGCTTAAATGGATTGTTGCTTTAGTTAGTAATTCAGTGGTTACGTTTTAGGTATAGAACCGCTGAGGACATGCAGAGACTGGATGGGTTCCAAAGTGACATCATCAAGAGAGCTGTGTGCGCGCCGGATCGTGTAGCGACATGTAAAGGCACGTATTCCAAATTTAGAACACAAGATGGAACCTGCAACAACTTACTCCACCCACTGTGGGGATCTGCTAACCATCCCATGAGGCGCATTGCAAAAGCCGACTATGGAGACGGCATATCAAAGCCAAGAATGTCAAAAAATCCAAGGTATTTTCTGGAGAAAATAGCATTGTACAAAAGTTAAAATTTAGGGCTGTTAACTTGGGAACCCGTGGTTGAGGTAACCTGTCAAAAACAAGCCCGCCCTAACATGTCGGAATAACGACTGCGCATGCGTGCGAGTTTGTAAGAGAAAAAAGCTGGTCGGCAAATTCACAAGATGGCGTCTTGAAATCCCTTTTTTGAAGCAAAGGTATGAAGTGCGTAACTTTTTTCGACCAAAAATTTATGCGACTAACTTTTCACAGTGGACGAAAAAAAAGCAAGATAAGCAAACCTGGTGTGATATAACTTTTAACTTTTGTATACTTTTCTTGTTTTTTGAAAATTTGTGAGCTTGGTTGGCGTTTTTCTGACATGTCGCACGCCCTTACAAGCAACCCTGAATACCCTGGAGTCAACTCGCCACTTGGAGTAAATTTTTGCGATGCATATGCTATCGCGTGATAAACTTTTATCTTCAAAGGTTATGATATTTGTGAGATTACTCTCCAGGTTGATAGTAAGCGCGACAAAACCGTATTCTCTTTGGAATTTGGCTGTCTTTTTATCGTAAAATGAGCCTCCATAAACTCTGTTACCTCACCCCAGCTAAGCGGATAACTTGCCTTGGTGGGGTACCCACCTCTCACGTAAATGTGATCAAGATGAAAGTAGAGGCGGGCGGTTTTCTCCACTTCGCCGGGTCACCTCACCTACCGGGTGTCCCTCACCTCCTTGTAAACAGACCCTGTTATTATCACCGGACTAATTTACTTTAGTAATTCCTAGAAACTGTGAACTGAAAATCACTGAATACCTCGCAATACAAACTCGCTTCACTTGATAACCTGTCACTCTTATTCATCAGGTATCCCTTACCCAATGTCAGGTCGGTGAGTCTAACAATTTTCGAAGATAAAGAAAACTTGTCGCCCAAACTGACGGACATGTCGATGGTTTGGGGGCAGTTCCTAGACCACGATATTACACATGGCAAGCAGCCGGACATCAACTGTCCAATGGGTAAGCTTCTTTACATGTTGTCCATATATAGACAGCGTATTCTGTATAAACTGATTGTGCATGCTTTAACCGTCCATTAGTACGCTTTTTACTTGAAAATGTATTTTGTAAGAATCTAAAAGTTACATCGCCAGTGAGGAAGCTATTTAGTTAAAAAACCAAGTGTCTAATTTACCAACCGCTTTTATGTTTATAAATTGCCAAAATACAAAAAGCCAGGCAGCAAATTGGTGAGTCGAAATGATAAACAAAGAAGTGTATGTGTATATCGTAAGTGCGAGTTCTTCTTTATGTGGACTGTTGCTCTTTGAATCAATGTCGAATGAGCTGTTACTGTTACAAGTCAAAGAAACGATGAAAAGATAATTATGAAAAATTCAATATCCGCTTTGTGGGGATTTCACTTAGGAAACTGTTACTGTTACTGTTTCAAGAAGTTGGTAATCGACTTTCTTTTACAGTTTAAGTAGATACATAAATAGGTATGTCTTCTTTACAATATTTGCCCTGCCAGTGTTTTTTTGTTTTCTTGTTTGTTTGTTTGCTTTGTTTTTGTTGTTTTTTTTATTTGCTGCGTTTATTTGTTTTCTCAGTTCTTCGAGCTAGTTATGTGTTGAGATGTTCTGCTTTGAACCAAAAATGTTACCCTTGACTCTGCAATTGAGCTGGATCAGTTTATGCCATTTCAAAATGGCTGGTGCCCATCGATGATACTTATTCAATTTTTATAGCTTTCTCGCCCAAATGTAATGAAACTGCTGTTGTTAATACAGGGGGCAAGGTTATGGTAAACATTTCGTTGCATGGGTAGGCGGGTCCCGTATTCCTACGGCCCTGATGTACATCACACATTGAAAAGACAAAACCACCAGTTTGGAATTTGACTCGTTGACTCCTGAATTATTTACTCGTACGAGTCACGAAAGCAACAGTTTCTTTCTTGATCAGTTGTATCAGTAACTAGAGATGTTCCCATATATTTGAAAATAATACGCAAACTTTAAGCCTTGTTTATTAGTTTTCCTTGTTTGCCAGTGTTTGGTTAAATCATAGCTTTCACGCTTTTTTTATAAGAACCAGTACATTTGGCCGAGTATCATTGTTCTTATTTTTTGGCGATTTAAACTTCAAACTGTTCTTATAAACTGTTTTTATTTCTCTATGTGGTTTAAATCGAATAAAAACTAAGCCTAAGGTACTGGAATACATGTACTGGAAAACGAATTGCTTGGCGGGTGCACTTTTGATCAATTCATCGTTGTGGATTTATCATGGATTCGCTGAGTCATTTTCCCAAGACGATTTGTAGTGATTATCTCAGGAAAAAACTTATCTTTCGAGCACGAGCCTCACCTTGTTCTTAAATTTTGGCCAATTTAAGTCTCGTTATTCTTATAAAGTTGTTCTTATAAAAAAGCATGTAGTTGGTTGGTTAGTGTGCGACCTTTGGAGCAAGACCTGATGGTTTTACCCTCGATGACTTCAACGCTTCTTTTCTACGTCTCTCAGCTCCTTACCCTAAAACGGAGCACTGAGCGTCACCGAAAGAAGGACGAAGATAGACAGATGTACATGTAGGGGCGAAAGGTACAAGGTTTCGGAGCTAACAGAAGTAACATAGTTGAAAATTAACTCTTTTTGACTTTTGAAGGACCAAGCGACACCGAGTGCAATTCTCCCGCAGAGTGTTTTGGTATCAAGGTTCCCGTGGGTGACCGCCGGTTCGCTGCTGGGTCGTGTCTACCCGTCAAACGAGATGTCCCCATCCCCCAGTCCAACTGTCGTCTGTCAGTTCGTGAACAGCTCAACGAGCTGACTGCTTTTATCGATGCCTCACATGTTTATGGCAACAGTAAAAAAGTAGCAGATTCACTGCGAACGCTGGTAAGCATCACAATTTTTATCAAATACATATTAGCATATTATAAAATGCTCAAAAACTGAGTCGTCAATTTAATACATCAAGGCAGTTTTTTCTAACTGTAAATTTGAGCTTGAGGTTATGAATAACAGCAAAAATTCGGATAATTATATGATTGAAGGCAACTTTTGGCACCAGCCAGATCTTTTCTGTACAGGTAATGTGTTTGGTTCATCAGTCTAAACCTTTGGTTGTATAAGAACTATCAGTTCCATGCTTTTTTTATGAACACTGAAGTGGGATTAAAGCCGATGTTGGGAGACTCTTGTCTTTCTTTATTTAACATGTGTGACTGTTTTTCTTTTAATCTTTTCTGGCTTCTTTCCCTTTCTTGGCAACTTGTGGTGGTCGAGTTACTTTTCCATTTCTGGCATATAGAGTTTTCCTATCTTGTTTGGTTCGACAAGTTTGTCCCAGTCATACTTAGTCCCTTAAGTTTGCTTACAAAGGTTTACAGAGTCATTTGTTATATGTGAAATAGCTGGACTAGCCTGTGTATACAGCTGTATGCGAACATGTTTTGAACCACTGTTTTCCATTCTGACTGTTTTCTAACTGTTTCCCTATTCCTGAAAAAGTAGATTCCCTCCATTTCCTGTCATCCCCCCTTCCTGTGTTAATAATGAACGCCCCCTTATGCTAATTGAAAAAAATCTGATCATTTGCGGTATTCAGCATTCGGGTTCCTGCTTTTCGGCATTTTTCACATTTACACTCTCAATCATTCTTCCCTTGTCATTCCGACATTTAACTTGTTTTTTTATCTTTTTAGTAGAAAAAGTTCCCAATCCTTGTTCAAAGAAAGTGGTTACACTCTACAGTAATTGACTGACAGCAACAATATTTTTAAGGATGGAAGTGGAAGATTGAAAAACCAAGACAATCCAAACCCAAATTTTAAGAACCTCTTGCCAGTGAAAACAACGGGATTCTGCAATAACGACGACGACCCAACTAAAGGTTGTTTTCGCTCAGGAGATGGACGAACCAATGAAAATCAAGGTAGTTTCTGATCCCTTTAACGTGTAACTTCTGGTTATTGTTTATAGTTCTTATAAGTTTTATTTTTTATGCAAGGCCCCATGAAGATCACGTTTGGTCACTGGGGATTCCTCCTAAATAGTAATAATAACTTAATGCAAGCAGCACCTTTGAGATCAATCGATAGATGCACTCAAGAAAAGTTTTAGAGTTGGAGTTGTGCAGCAAGCGTTCAAAATCAAAGAAATTATACATAACCGTACTGTACTAAGAGGAAAACTGAAAATATATATATAAATATTTAGCTAAATTTTTAGTGAGTTCGGGCACGAAGATCATTGTAAGAATCCTCTCATAGGTTTGTCGTCCATCCATACCATCATGCACAGAGAACACAACCGGATTGCAAGAACGTTGAAGAGACTGAACAGTAAATGGGATGGCGAAAGAATTTTTCAGGAGACGCGTAAGATCATTGGAGCCATAATGCAGCATGTATCTTTCAACGAGTTTCTGCCAATAATTTTGAACTACCAAACAGTAAGAGGCCGTTGATCATCTTTGTAACGTTTTCACAAGTTCTTACGGGCAGGGAAGGGGAAGGGGCACGAACCACACCACATGTGCGAGCTTATCACAGTTGGTAAGATCTCTCAGGACTGCCAACCAGAAGGTCCCGGGTTCAATCCCCGGCCTGGTCGAGGGTTGAACTTTGGGTGACCTTCTTTCTCCACACCGTCCGCGGACAGGGACGTTAAGCCGTTGGTCTAGTCTTCTGTAATGTTATCTCAGGGGACTTAAAAGAACCCAGGCACTTCTCGAAAAGAGTAGGGTAATCCCGGTGTTGTGGTGAGGGCCACACGGGAGATTAGTACACTTTATGGTTGTAAGTGTGTTACCCTCAATAAATAAAGTGCCTTTACTTTTTACTTAACTTTCAAAACTGTCTTTCGGTATTTAAGTTAAAAATTGATAACAATGTATTACTTTTTACCACATTGGTGCAAGTATAACCAATGGAGTTTGTTAAACGTTAATGTTGCACGGCTTATGATGGATTTTCTCGGCAATCCATCTCTGTAACTATGCTAGAGCTTTATATCAACTCGCTTGGGGTGTTATACACTTGCTACGTGTAAAGCACGGAATCTTTGACCGTACAGTTTTTTCAGTTTAACAAGCAGCTCGGCTTGGTCTTACAAATGTTGCTACAATTCAGGACCTAACTCAAAGTGCAGAATAACTTCCACCCAACGCAAGTAGTGCTGACAACTTTCTTAAAATTTCTACTGAAAAACATTCCTCCACCCCAAGATCAGTATTATGTCCTCTGTTGACATATCCCTTGGTTTTCGAAAAATATAGGAAAATTAGACATAAACTAAGGGGGAAGGGGATGGGATGCATGAGCCACCGGCCAGTTAATTGCCGGTAAAAGGTTGTAGTTTGCTCGCGTATTGTCCTGACCCTACCCGTCGCTTCCGTTGGCTTGAGTAGTCGGATTTCCAAACGTTCACTGCTTGTCTAAGTTTTTATTTCGACAATAAAATGTGGAATGGTAAAGGCGAGAATACCATACAAACAGGTAACCATAACGACCGCAGTGATTATGAAATAAACATGTGGTTATCACTTCTCACGATAGACTATAATTTTGCTTTGAGACAGTAAGCAACAAAAAATCGTATAAAACTTTCATCGCTTTGTATATGCACATTGTTTTTTGATCGGTCTAAGGAACCACGTGAAGAAACAAGGCAATTTACAATCCTTTTAACTTTTAGTTTAGCAGCTTGAACACTTGTTTATAATACCCCACAAAAATCAAGTTTTTACTTTTTGCGAAGACAATTTTAAATTGTTCGTCCATTTCTGGGAGCTGCAAGCATATGCATTTTTGCATGCTCGAGTAACAATGGATTGAAGTTTGTTATACTTTTAGACTTTGATGTGAATTGGTTGAAATAACATACATTTAAAAATATTTATCAATGAATCACACTAAAGTTACAGTAAAACAATTACATGTAGATTACTCGCTATATTGTGTTTTAGGAGTTTTCTCGTCAGTTTGTTATTAAACAAACAAAAGCCAGTTGCCGACGAAACTGACAGAGGTTGCGATTTATTTATAACAGAGACAGCAATTTGGTCTTATCCTCCAAAGATATGGATTTTACCACAGTTACAGTCCAAATGTTAACGCAGATATCATCAACAGCTTCGTTGCCGCCGCCTACAGGTTTGGTCACAGCCAGATTAGAAATGTAATCAAAAGATTTGGGCCAAACAAACGGAAGTTTCAAGATATCGACATGAAAGAGTTCCACAACCCAGTTCCCGTCTACGATAACTCGAAGGGTGGCATAGACTCGATATTACGGGGTTTGTCGTTTGCTAGATCGGAGGCAGTTGACGGGTAAGTTTGAGTTTTTGTCTAAAGTGAAAAATTCCAAAACAACAAAAAACAAAACACAAAACACCTTTATATTTTATCATCACTTCCCGAAAGGGTTAATTACTCGGAAGCTATTAATAGTTACCGTTACAACTTCTATACATTCTGCAGGTTAAGTGTAGCTTATGCTCTTTGGTTGTATTTGTGTTTGAATTGTATTATCATTCAATTAATCACACGGCGTTTGTAATAATACCATTAAAAAAAGAATTTTGATAATGATCGATGCTGATAATAACAATAATTATGTTGATAACGACAGTGATACTGATAACAATAATAACAATAGTAATGGTAATGATGATGATGACGATAACTGCGTATTAGTAATGGTAATGATGATCATGATCATGATAACTGCAGTGCGAACAAATAATACAATAAATCATAACGTTGACAAAATAAGCTATACGGCCATTTCAAAAAGATTGAATTTTGGTAAGCGCGAAGCGCAAATGGTAACACCTAATTCCAACTGGATTGTGAGAGTTTTAAAATATACCTAAAATCGCATTTCTAACTATGATAAACAACTTTGTTACTCAAAATATGTCGGCCGTATACCGATTATGTACGCTGGTTTGCAATTTAGTCTTAGTGTTTTCCTTGGAGAGTACCTGTGCAAAGCGCTTGACATTTTTCTTAGATGACTTTCAGCATTCCAAAGGGGAAGCAGTTGGTGAAGGGTACATATAACAATGCAGTCAAGCATTTCGAATGTATTATTGTTCGATTTTAATGCGTGTAAGAGTATTAAGACCAGCAATAAGTGCAACGGAAATTGCTTCGTTTTCTCGCGTAAGCAGAACAAAATTGTATTAATACGTTGTTCTAAGTCTACAAGATTTGGAGAACTTTTTAAACGGCTGTTGGTATAGTAAAACTAACCCAGGAAATGACACTCATTACTTAGTTTGTAGCATGAGATGTTTAACAGCTGAACAGCTAACTCTCATTTTCGATCCAACATTGTTTTTGCCGCACCTTCGTTCCATAACTGAGAATGTCGATGTTGACGCGGAATGAAAAATAAGAAATGACTCATCCAGTATCAAGTTAACACTATCTAGTCCTGCATAGAAATAGAGAGTTCTACAAAGTCGGACATATTTTTTGTATTCAGATAATAAGTGGAGATAACGTCACAAAAACACAGTAATAAAGCTTTTTGTCTTTTTAGGAATTTTGCTAAGGCAGTCACGGATTTCCTGCTCCTTGGAGCAGGACAAAACAACATTGGTGATCTACCAGCTATCAACACCCAAAGAGGTCGTGAACACGGCCTGCCAGGTTACAGCGAGTACCGCAGGATCTGTGGACTTGGGGTAATGATTGGTTTCACAGCCAGAAATCTAAATTGTTTCAAGGTTTTTTGTTAACCTTCCCACTGCCGCCAAGTTTATGACACCTATCTTCTCCTTACTTTATTTATTTATTTATTCATTCATTCATTCATTTGTTTATTTATTTATTTATTTATTTGTTTGTTTGTTTGTTTGTTTGTTTGTTTGTTTATTTATTTATTTATTTATTTATTTATTTATACAACTTGAACTACACTTATAAGACGGAGAAAGAAAAAAAAAAAGAAAACGTTCAGTATAAAAGAAGTCATCTTTTTAACGTAGGGGAATTGAGCTTCTCCAAAATTGCCAAAGATGAAATGCTTTATTCTCCCAACTCTTTAACTGGACATGTATGGAGACAGGTAAGCTAGTCGTCGTCTGGCGCTTATTGGGGCGAAAGAATCAAAACATCATGTCTAAACTTGTTGACGGTGGTTCCAACCTGTTTCTCTTTTTCTATATCACTGAAGTCTATAAAAGTTATAGTCACATTGTTGTCTGTTGCTGGTAGTTGATCTTCAAACAAAATCTCAGCTTGTCAAACCGTTTACGAGTGGAATTCTCGTGGCAACTGGAGAGGGCCTCAAATACACCTCGATTTTAGCTTTCAACTGCATTTTACAAGACAATCAGCTTGATTGTTTGTAAAGTTTAGAATTTTTCTTCGCACACACACGTTAACAGAAAGCAATAGACTATCAATGAAGAACGCATGCAGCTTCATCATATATAGTGCCATTTGAGAACTGTTGAACTATCAAACCAAGATCTCTTTATCATCAATATAATTTAGAGATAAATATGTGAATTAGTTAAGCTAAACAATGCAGTAAAAGAGAAATAACGGACTATCTACGTGTAGCAGTTGCAAATGATACGCCAGGTGCAATTATTGTCAAAACAGGAAAGTTTTTTGGAAAATTATTTGGAAGACTTTCACAGAAAATGAAAGATTTGGAGGATCTTACAGCTTTGGGTAAAGCGTTACATGTATTAGTAACACAGTTAATGATCTTTTAGCTTATAAAATCATCTTTGATTTCAGGTGGCAAAAACATTTGATGACTTTACGAATATTGCCCCAAAGAACTGTGGTCAACTGCGCAAGCTGTACGGTATTCCCGAGAATGTGGACCTTTTTGTTGGCGGTATCCTGGAGAAGGTTTTGCCTGGGGCCGCCATGGGACACACCTTCTCCTGTATTGTGGCCAAGCAGTTCCAGGCCCTGCGTCAAGGGGATCGTTTCTGGTAACTAATAGACAATTTTTCTTATAGTTGATTGGCAAAAAACTGGATAAGATTTGCCAGCGCGAAACTCATTTGGTGCTTGACCAATTACGTCAATCAATAAATAAATTAACCCTTTGGTCGGCAACTTTGGACATATTTTTTTAAAACATTAAAAATGTGTTTTGGACCATTGATGCCATTTCGCCCCTTTCCAGAATTGCGGTTCGTCCCCGTCCCCTTTCCGAAATTTCTGGATCCGCCCCTGAGCATAGCATCGGACGATATCTCACCCTTACCAAACCAAAACGATGCAAGCATGGTCCATACGAGACACTTCTCGAACAAGACGACAGTCGAGATGACCAATATAAGCTTGTAATTGGTATCAATCTATGTCTTGGAATACTTGTTTTGTTTCCTTGGTAGAAAACTCGGGCAGAATCTGTTCTCATCCGGGAATCCGGGAACAATTAATGGTATCCCAGGTGAACCTATTAAACTTCCCTCCCAGGTTATAAGCGACAGAACAAAAACGGAAATCCGTTCGTCTTGAGTTATTTTTTAACGGTGCGAATGAGCACGAGACGTTCCTACTCGTTTAACGAAAATGCACAGCTTGCGTTATTTATCTGAAGTTGGATAGGTTTTCTAATTTAGCAGTTTTCGGTTAAACATCTTTCTGTCTTAGTTCTTTAAATTTTAGTTTGTCTTTCAAAAAGCCTTTTTCGTTTTCTTAGGGTTGAAAGATGGAAACTTTTAAGTGTGTCGCTGAGTTTTATTTCTCTGTGACAGGTATGAAAACCACGACAAGAAAACAGGATTTACTTTTGCACAACTACAAGAGATACGAAAAGTTTCCCTCGCACGTGTGATATGTGATAACGCAGACCATATCAGTTTCATCCAGCCACGTGTTCTCGAGCCAGCATCTCGCCATGGATACAGTTACAATTCTAACTACCCCCGATCATGCGCATATCTCCCCAGCATGGATCTTAGCCCGTGGGCTGAGCAACGAGGTAGGTTTTAGTATAGCCTAAGGTGACCCGGGATGAGGGTGGGGTGGGGACAAGGATCCACTGTGACAGCCCTGAATAATGTGTTCTTGAATTTATCGTTACACTGATTGCAGTTCTTCGCAGAAATATCAATCAAGTAGGAACCTCTTACGAACACGACAGAAACTAGCATGACTGAACACAGAAACACTCACAGCGTGAGTTTGCTATACAGCAAACATTTGGCAAACATTTTTTTACTACATAAAGAAGGACCAACGTTATTAACGCCAGTGCATGCACTTAATTGTATACTAACATCTAGAAGGACCAACGTACTAACGCCAGTGCATGCGCTTCATTGTATACTTACATCTAGAAGGACCAACGTACTAACGCCAGTGCATGCACTTCATTGTATACTTACATCTAG
>JAOBYE010173774.1:0-17990 GCA_025403585.1 Parazoanthus swiftii
AACGACGAGAATCTTTCAGTTTCACCGTTGGCATTGGTATCGAGAAGGCAGAACCCTCCCGTGCAAACTAGCTTTTATAATTACCGTACCTGGCGAGACGCGGACAGAACTTGAAAGCGTGGTCGCGGAATGATATTTCGGATACTCTTTAGAGATATCGGAGATCTCTGACTCTGCTCGTACAATGCCAAAAGAAAACATTATGGCCGGTTGATGTGGCCAGGTTTCTACGCGATGTACATGTATTCATGTATGTCGACACGTACTGGACCTTTAACTGCCAGCCCGCTATCAGCCAAGATCTATTAATTGTTATGTTTTAGTTACGATTTTACATCATTTTTCGGGTTTCCACTCGTTTCTTTATACCTGATATGCACATAATTATTTCTTTTTTTTGGACTCATGACTCAAAAACTCATGACACATGACTCATCGACTCGATTGACTCATAGAGTACACCACGTCCAAGTGAACACTGTAATACGGTAGTTTCAACAAAAAAATGGTCCTCCCTCTGCCTCGATAGTTAATGACCAGGCCCAATAAAATAGCATGGTATAGTTCTGTATATACGTTTTGCATATTACCCTCAGCTGAACGTGCATCCCAACACAAAAGACCCCTCAATGTGAAGAACTTTCACTCATATATTCGCAGAGGTGGTTATAGTTTGGTATTGTGAGTTTGAGTAAACAATCAGACGATTAACAAAAGGGTTCGAAACTGTAGTTTTTTTTGCAAGTCAACCACTGTTCAAACGCACCGTTTCACAGATAATGCGCATATTGCGCATTTTACAAATTTGTAAACCGGGCATTATACGCAATGTGCACATTTTACTCGATTTGCATATAATGCAGTGCGTTGCGTTGCGCAGATTACAACATGCCGTGTTCAATTCACTCCTACTTAAAACTAACAGTGTTTCATATTGGGTAGGGTCTAAATGAAATATTAACCACAGTTTTATATTAATTTTAAAACAAATAAAACAGACAAAATACGGCTGACTTCAATATTTTTTAGGAAACCTTATAATTTTAAATTAGAGTCCAAACGAATACACAAAGGTAATAAAAACGAAGAAAACAATCATATAGATGGCTCTATTTTGATTCATATCTAATTTTTACACAAGAAAAACAAGAATATAACTGAGTTGTATGTCTCACAAATCAAACAAACAATTTCGATAATGAAAAAAGATATATGGAGTAAAACAGGTGCAACGAGGTTTAGTTTGCTTTCTAAATAACTATTTGGCCAAGCTTTTGATTTCTTCTGAAGACCGATCGACTGATGGAGGAGACCGTTTCTTGCATACTTGTAGTTCCAGGTCCGTAGCAAGGGGTGGTGCCGGGGGGGCTCGTGCCCCCCCCCCCAGTTTTTTCCTAGCAAATGTGTCAAATGTGTCAAGCTCTGCAAATTGCTCCAAGTTTGAGAAAAACTTGTCATATTTTACTAGTTTTAGACACTCGGATTTCGTTTCTAATGGCGTTTAAAACCCAGGAAACACGTTTTTAGACAACTTAATTTTCAAAATTTCTCGGGGGAGCATGCCCCCGGACCCCCCTAGAAGGCCCACACCTTCGGCTCTTGGCGGTGCCCCCCCAGTTTCCCAAGGCTTGCTACGGCCCTGAGTTCTGATCTACATCTCCCGTGTCTACGATATGTTTATGGGATTCAAAAGGAGAGAGAATGAAAGACTGAAGAACGATGATAATCACCCCAAGAATATAAAATTGTCGAGTTCAACCCAAACACAACTTTCAGCAATTAAAGTTCTCGACGACTCTTTCAAATGAGAATGTGCAGTCGAAGATAGCTCACTTCGAACCAACTCGTTACGCCGATAAAGATGGACAGCTCTGTAGCTAGAGCTGCAGTTGACCAAAACAGAGTACAAACCGGGAAGAACACGACCCAGGGCTGATTGCTGTGCACGTATTCATAAAATTTAACCTGACTACTGAAGAAGACGGTTGAACTTTAGAAATCTGAACTGAATCAGTTTCTGCAGTCAAGCTCATCTCAAATGTAAGTTTCATCTACTTAAAAGCACAATTTGAAAGCTTGAGATTTTATGCAGTGTGCCCTTTCAATGTGAAGAGAATTGATGACTCCACGTTCTCCTTCTCGTTCGCCGTTAGGCGATGTTCTTTGAACAATTGCAATCGTTTTACGGTTATATAGGGACGGGTGTGTTTGCAGCAAAACGTATCATAAGAAAAATTCAAAGTTTTCTTGTAATTTTAGACTAACTATTTTCAGCATTAACAACTGAACTTTTGAAAAAAGTTTTGATTGCCCAAGTTTTGTAAAAGATAGCAAAAAACGTATAAAGCAACGCATCCATTTTAACACCAAAAACAAATAGTTGGTCCCGTTAAACTGTTAAAAACTAAAACTGTTTGTTTGAACGGTTTTTTTTTAAAATTTTGTTTTCAAAACGTTCAGCGAGACAGATGTTAGAATAACCCAACAGTGTAGCTTCCAATATTTTCTTTCACCTGCTCAGTCTTTGTGCAAGGTAACAATGGGAAGAAATTTGATTATGTGGTAACTTTGGTAACAGTTAAAAGTCTAGCGCACGAGTTACTAGGTTAAAATGAACAGCACGGGTCAATACGGTAGGTTTCTCGTCGTAAGGTTTGGTGTAAAGCTGACGTTTCGATCGTTAGCCTTTCGTCAGAGCTAACGCTTGAGTTGAATTGGCTTTTCACCTAGACTTTGGCGAAAACACTTGTTGTTCAGCCACATATTTAGCTTACACGCCAACGCAGATAGACAAAAATTTGAGAGAATACCTCGACCCGGTTGTAAGAACACAAACAGAAAAGAAGCATCGATAAAAATTAAACAAAATTGTACAAAAAAACCCAACAATCCGGAAGCCTGATTCACTTTTTGTTCAGTCCAATAAAGTACAAGACGACTCTGACCAGCAAGCGTTATGTCAGCTCGAGTAATATGAAAAGGGTAAATGCAGTCCTTCCAAATAGATCTTACACCTCAATACAGAGGAACTATAGTTAACAAAATGAACCATTTAATGCTGTTTCTGATCCATGCACGTCTAGTACATTTAGTAGTATATTTCTCACAATTGTCTACTCTGGTACCCCTCCCGTCCGAATGCCTTGTATTTTTTATTCCCAAGTTTGTGGGTAGGAAACATGTATCTAACTGAAACACTGTTCAGTGTTCTGCAAAACCTTGTGGTTTTTGAACAGAATTAATTAATTGTCCGCTCAACTATCTGTATTTTCGCTGTGTTTGTCTAAAGAACAAACATCAACAACGGTGATATTTATTAGCAGCGGTGGGAGTAGAAGCTGACCGGGCGTGATTTCTGAGCAAGGCGCCGGTCGTTAGTTATCTGAAAGGTGGCGTGTGTCGGGGGGAGCAGATTTTCCCCTCAAAACTGTTCGGGAATTAACATCTGTATAGATATACTCGCAGATAAAGGTTTCAGAATTCTCAAAAGGTTGCGTGAGGAGCCTTCCTGTTTTCCATTTGATGCAACCTTCAACTTTATGAAAGGTTTTCTCTCATATTGTGATGTTTTCGTGGCATGTTTCTGTAGGCCGGTGCTAACACAACTTCACATCTTTTCAACTCTTGTACCTCCACCGGAAATTTCGTTTCCATGGCAAGTTGAGAGGAACTCAAATGCACCCTTTTTTGAACATTCGACTGCATTTTACACAAAAATGATCCGGTGAGCTTTGTTCAGTTAAAACATTTAAGTTCTTTGCACACCAAGCAGCACATTTAAGGGAAGTTTTAAAAAATCTGTCAACAGGTGTTGGCGCCACCTTAATATGTATTTCAAAATCTTATTTACAGATACAAGAATGATACACCTATGTTCTTGGACACGGCCTCTTTATGTACCAGCGCTAAATTGCTTGGTATTTTCACTGAGGAGTGGTTAAGTTATACTAGGTTGGTGTATCAGGTCAAACATTGCCGATAAGAAATTTCATCGCCGATGAACTGAAATAGCAAAAGAGCAACTCAGGGGAGACGGAAACTTTTCACTGTAAAATATCAATATGTTGCTTTGCCAAGTCACAAGTAAAATCAACCTTCAGTTCGGAACACCCCGCCAAATATTCTTTTCAGCTCACTGTCCTTGGCCTTGTATTATCATCCAAGTTCAAAGTCACTGAAGGAGCGAAACTACTATTGTCAAAATTTCTACAACACGGCATTAAAGACAAATATTTTTCATTCGGCTTATCTAATCGATGCAGCTTTTTGTTTCTCGGCAAATCCAAAATTTCAACTTCCCTAACTTAAGTAACGTTTTTAAAACTGAGCTGATTTACGGACTCTGGTGATTCAATTATCATAGCTTTTGCAGCGTTATTTGTTGTTTGTGTTTATAACATACTATAGCATCATACTTCCGGCGAAGTGTTTTGAGTCAAAGAATGTTTTTCTTTTCCGCCCTTGATCAGCACCAAGTATTTCATCAGATACTTCTTCTCTGAAGAGTTTATGACGTTATTCAGTGAACAGATGACTAAGTTTATTTCGCACATCAGTATTCATATAGCGAGAATTTCTGTTTGGTTTAATTTCAAACGGGAAGGGAGTAAGAAGGTTTCCGCGTATTAAGACGGGAAATTGGGGTTTGCGGTGTTGCTTATATTTGAGTGAGTAATATCAAACATCGCGGTATCATGGTGATATTAAACCCTATGGTGAACGATATTTGACGTTTTAAGCCTATGGTTTTCGGTGAAACGAATTATTTGCGAATTTTGAAGCGGTGTTTGTTTGGATTTTTTGCGGTGTTGCGGGAATTAGACCTCGCCATTGCCAAAGCAACAAAGTAATGTTGTCCCCTCTAGTCGTAACGGAAGCATAATATTGTTCAAATAATCTTTTTCTTCGCTGAACACGTTAAATCTTCCTCCGCGCAAATTCTATTTTTTCGTCAGTCTTGATGACTGCAAAATACCAGGTTAATTTGTTCCATAAGATTATAGCAGGTCACATGCTAAGTGGTAAAACAAAGATGAAAATACTGCACTACATAAATCTATTAAATGTGTGTTATCATTTTGCTGAGCTCTAAAAAGTCTAAGATATTTTTGCTTTCGAATGCAGCATGTACAATTATAATCAATGTAGCATACGTGAGTTCAATTGTCATTTCAGTATACGTATGCGTTATCTTAGAGTTTAAGGGAGGGAGGTTTGGATCTTGTTAATTTCTGAGGGGTCTTGTTTTTTCGCTGGCAAATTTTGAGTTGCTCTTGGATCTTTGTTTTCTAATTTTGGAGGTCATAAATGATTCTAGGCCTTAGTCATAATTCTAAGCTGATCAAAACTTTTACTAATACTCAGGTAACTTAGTGTATCAGACCGTTTATATCTTAGTTTGAGAATGTCATTTAATATAGAGCGACCGAACAAATCCACTTACGTCTAAAGTACTCAATGAGTACTTTGGAAAGAATGGCAATATGCCATTTTGGCTCCCACCACTTCCCTCTCAGGAGAGGCCACACCCTCAATTTTTTCCACGGCAAAACATTTTGATGGATACACGGGTAGGTAGAAACACGAGGTAGGTAAATTGAGCGAATGGCAGTCTTAACCATAACGCTAGAATGGCAACGTACTAGTTATGTACATTTTATCATTCCTCAAAGGAATCACTTGCATTGATTACCAATCAAATCACGCCATTTCGGTCACGTTTTTCACGATATTGGAATTATGCATACACGTGGACAAAGTGGCGTAGATTTTAAAGTTCTCCTAGATCACGTAATATCACACGATGTGCACATGATTTCACTCTCTACGCGTCTTTCAAATTCCTTTTCAAACCTGGCATTCAGTTAATATTTGCACTAAAATCTGGGAATACCAGCAAAGAGACAGCTATTCTAATCTTCTGTCCGAAATAACAAAGTGGTTGTTGAAATCAGCCTTGTCCACTGTGACAAAGTATTTATGTCTTAATATGCTTACTGATCTTGCCCGTATAGCTGTTTTGACTTAAAGAATTCGTCACATTTGGACGCGGCCGGAATCCAGTAAGTTCATCATAATGTCTTGATCGACGGTATCTGTAGCTGCATAGAGCATGAGAGCGGTATTCTGAATTAAACACGAGGCAAAGCCGGATGTTTTTCTTGCTACTAATAGTTCTACAACATGTTGAGTGTTTACATCACAGTCAATAGATTTGATTATCCGCTTTTGTACAGACTTTTGTAAAGTAGGTCTTTAGCCTCTGATATAAACACTACCTCAGTTTTGTCAAAAATTAACCATGCAAGCACGCATTATACACGCCCTATTTAATGAAATACAATAAATGATCAATATATGTACCATTTCTCTGTAAAAACTAAATAAATATAAGTCTGACGCTTCTCGCGGGACAAAATCGATATGTGATGCCCACGGCTTCCTTAAGCCGTGTTCTGATTAGATGCTCTCCCCAGTCCCTTGTTGTGTTCGAACGATCAACTGTTGTTTCAGCATCTTGCAGATCACTTAACTTTGTGTTAGCTCGGTCTTTTACTGATAATCGTTCACATTTATTATAAAAAAGCAGCATATCATACTTCGAAAGGAAAAGCTCAAACTTGTTTAATCCGATCGCAAGGCAGGACTCGAAGTGTTAGCTATCAGGTAGGTTTGTCTACACTTAGTCGTACTACTACTACTAGTACTAGTATCTAATTCGTTTATGATGCAGACTGAAAGTTATCGGGGTGAATTGAGATCTTCAACTAGCATTGCCAGTGAGGCCCAGTTACACTTTGATATAGATTTGCTTTTGTTTTTGCCGTGGGACGGGATTTGAGTCAATAAATCATGTGGCCACAATTTAATCCGGGGTTTATTGCTTTTGATCGATGTGGTTTCACGCGTCAAAATATAATAAACACTGGAGTCGCTTGGAGAATATATTACTTGCTCTGGTGATTAGATACAGTTTCAAAATTTGTCCTTTGACTGGAAGAAACGTACAGTTTGAACTGAAAAACTCTTGGAAGACTTGTGTTTTCGAGGCGCCTTCTTTAGCTTAAATGACGCAGCGTGTCTTGCATGGTTGAGTCATGCCAAATTGGACATAATTCTATGACTTTTATTGCCTGCGTATGCAGTCATATCTACGATCAAATCTTCGCCCTCAGCGTTTAAGTGCGACGGTCCAATCGAAACGCGTATACACTTCCCCTCCCCTCCCCCTTCTAGCCCTCCTCCCTTTAAACACCGGATATTTAACTCCTGTTAAGCTGGAGAGAGTCAGCAATTTGCTACCTAATCGAGTCCCCAACTGCCAGACATTTTACATTGGAAGTAAATTCACACGCTGTGCGTGTTTAGCTCATCAATATTCACGGCGGTTCGGCGCCAAAAGGCATAGACATTGTTTCAATATTTGCTCGGAAACCGTGAAACCACCGTTCAAGAAACTGCAATGCGGAATTTATCAACAATTGATCTCGTTACTGTGACGACTGAGAAAAATCCGGAAAACAGCAGACTTTAACTTGCGCGTTTTAAACAAAGATGCGTCGGAATTTCCAATGGTTTTGATTCAAATAACATACATTGATCAGCATAAAACGGATGAGAGAAAATGAATGTTAAAGGTTTTGCTGATCAAAGTTCACGTCTCCCAAAGTAGAGGGCCCTATTTCTCAAAACTGCCTTCTTCAAATTCGACTGATATTTGGTATATTTATATTTGACCAAAACGGAGTTACAATGGATGTCTCTTAACACCGAAAGGTCAGTAAAGCCAGAACATCATTTTCCGTAGCCAGTAAAAACTGTTTTCCCTTCAGTTTGAATTCGCTACTGGGGGATCGGATTCGAGTTGTAACAAAGCTAGATATTTGATATATTATGTTTCAATAACAGGAAGTTTGTGCATTGGAAAACTGTTCAGTAAAAAAGTTTCATAATGCAGCACATGTTCTTCGTCAAAGCGGTACAAAAAGCTACTTTCGTCGGTAGAAACGGTTTGTTTAAAATGACCTCTATTCTCAACGTAGTTGCTTTTTCCAGTTTTAGTTAATTTTGCGATAAGATAATCCAATTTGGCCGCCACGCAAGCACCAAAATGCAAGATTTTCCGTCCTAGTAAGTGCGTTCACGTCCTGCTTTTCTCAAAAGCAAAAAACTCTGTGAATTTGCGTTACAACTTAATGGTTCTGTTTATCAAATTAGTTAATCACAGAGGAATACATTATATCTTTCAGCGACTACTGACTCTCGAGATACTAAGCATCAAAATTAAAGTGTAAATTTGTGACATCAAAAGTGTAACATTTTTAAGATAAAAATATAGAAAACCGTTTTTTTTAAATATTCTGTGTATTACGAATTTGTTCGCCAGCTAGAGCGGACTATTTCCGGTACTTACTTGGAGATAATCCGATGGTTTTTAAAACCGTTTCTATATTGCCAACACCTAAAATTTAGAAGAAAAAGATATCGGAAACTGCCCAGTCTGTCCGCTGCAGTTAACAGTTGTGACGCAATAACACAAAATGCTCATCATAAGATGATAAAATTTGTATGACAGCCATCGGTGTCAAACTGACTGCAGTCAAATAAAGCATTAAAAAATGCTATGTGCGACTGAGTTGGCATGAAAATACCAAACTTTCAGGCGAGAGGCAAATTTTGGCAGACCTTGGAGGTTGCTAAACTTTGTAAAACACTCAAAGGATAGTTCAACCATTGCTAAGTTGATTAGTTTTCAGTAATGAGACAATTACAGGATGTTAATGGTGTTCTCAGGTCTTTTCCTTAAAATTCTATATTTCTTTAAAATGTCCTACGCTGTTATATATTTTAATAAATAACAAAAATAATAAAATGTATCTTTTAAGAGGAGGCTTCCTTCACTAAAAGTTTTCAGTAACAATTTTCTATTTTTAGGATAGTTGATTTATAAAATAAAGCAGATATAACGCGCCTTCTGATTGGCTGTGCAGGGTGCTTTGTTATTGTACACAGGCACCGGGCAGTGTGCTTTATAACCTTTAAAATTCTTTTTCGAAATCGAGGAAACTGACGAATTGCCAAACTGTTGCCAAGTCTTGGATTCAATTTGACTTCTTTTTTTTTTTTCTTTTTTTTTTTTAAAAAGTTGCAGTAATTTAAGATTTAGACTGGCATGGTACGCTTCACATTCTAGGCGGGAAATTATCAACTTTTGGCGCCAAATGTTGGCGTTTTACTTTGAAGACTGAAGAAGAAACAAAGAATAGGAAATGCGAATAAGCAAAAGCAATTCAGCAAGTTGAGTAGGTATGAAGTGCTCACTGACAGTAATATAAGAAGCGTAAAATTACCACCTGCTTTTGAAGCTTGCCGGATTGCCACAATTGACAAAACTATCAAAATAATCCCCTTTTTACTCGGACTATTGGCAATTTGCTGAAATGGAAACATTGACACATTTGCTAGGGAAAAAACTGGGGCGGGCACGGGCCCCCGCGGCCCTACCCCTTGCTACGGCCCAGCTTTAGCCAAACATGCATGATATCACTGAACGTTGCATGACTGTACATGTTCCACACGCTGAATTTCAATTTTTTAAAAAGCAAATTAAAGAAATAAAACAACAACAATGGAATATTTATAAAACTCAAAATTTTAGTTAGCAAAACCACCGCCATTTTAGTGCATGAATAACAGCCAACTAATAGTTGCGAAGTTCCGAGCCATTGTTGGCAAGACACGAAGTTTCCAACGAAGTGTTGAATAATACAACAAAACCCAGAAGAGCGAGCCACGTGCTTTAGCAATTCATACCACAGGTACCCAAATCAAGAGATCTAATGTTATACTTGTTTTACGGCGGATTTCAGTTTGTTGCACAAATCAAAACGGGCGTAAATTTTTTTAAGGCAAACCGTGAAACAGACAGTGGATCACACAGGCACATATCAATTCGAAAGAAAGTAAGAAAGGTGTAGAGGACACTAGATCCTCGAGCACGGTATGGCGCAGGTCTAACACGTGAATGAGTTGCCCCAATGAGCCTTTGATCTATTTCTATAACAGATACCAGGCCTTATACAGGGTGTAATTGAGTGTATGGCCCATAAAACATTCATTGTTTTCAAACAGTCAACTTAAAGCGAAAAGGGGAAAATTATTTTACACTGATTTGGTTAGTAAAAGACTTTTGTTTCTTAATTCAGGGCAGAGTAACTTGTATTTGATTGGTCATTTAGCAACACTGAAGATGCGGTAGTTTTTGGTTGTATGTTTTAAGCGGGATTTATGTTTGCGTATTATCTGTCGGCCAGATTTGTATTAAAAAAAGAAAAAAACAAGTTTTTAATTAGATTTTAAAACCCTTATTGAATATACAAATACAACAGGTGTTATTTTCTTTGAAACCTAATTAGCGGCTCAAACAGGGCCGACAGATAAGAGTTTCTGTTTACAGTCCCGCTTTATAACCCGGAGTTTAACTGCCTGTGAGTAACGATGGCTTCCTGGTTTGCGAAAGCATAACAGCATACAATTTAATCCCTTTCCACTAAACAAACAATCGCACAATACCCCCTAACATGAAAAACTAGTTTCCCCCAATGATTTTGAACCATTAAGATCACGTTTCATACAAGTAATCAGTTGCAAAAGTAAGACAAATGGCGTTTCAACTTCAGGTTTCAAAGGTACCAGCAAAATAGTACCGCCTTCCAGTGGATTAGGGCGTGTTCGCTATCGACAAAACAATCAACACTTCTTTAGTTTGAGTTCAGTTCAGTCCATTACACGCTGTTTGATTTTGAAAGGAAATCCTCCACCTTCAGTTGGTAATTTGGCGGTTTCAGTTCAACTGAAAAGGATTTTTATGGATATATATGAGCCAGACCTCGACTCTTACTTCGGGTTTGCTCTTAACGATTAGGCAAATCTGACTACTTCTGCGTTGTTCTAAGGTCTGTAGATGTTCTGGTAAGAACATATAACATTAGGTTTGAAAATTACACGGAATAACTTGGGGCAAATAGGAATACAGAAATTGATAATTTTCGGCAAACAGAGTTATCGGTTTAAGCCAACAATGTTTGAAATATGATCAAAACCAGTCTTCTATGCGTATTTTTTATCATAAACATATCGATAAAACCTGTTTCCCATGTACAGAGATTCTCTGTTTATACAATGTTTGATAAAAATGGCAAATTTTTGACAAAAAAAGAATAATTTCTCAACTTCCATAATGAATATAAGAGGATCCAATGCGGGTGACAGGTTGTAGCAAACTAAATGCGTTTGGGGAAAAACAGAGGGTCTCCAGGTATTTAACCTGTTTTAAACCCTTGTGAGCTGCCTGGGGTTCAGCTCAGTTTGCTCGTCACGTGCGCCGAAAGTTTCGTGACAATTTATCATGCACGAAACTATGTGAGAAAGATACCTGCTTGTTTTAGAATTTCGGAAATCTTTTACAGACAGGCAACACTGAGCTGTTAAAGCTTTTCCTCTGCCATAACTGAAACAATATATCACGTAATCAGAAATCGGAAACGTTACAGTATATAACAATCCACCAAATAATTTCCCGCCATTTTGTCACACAAGCTTTGATTTATGTTCCACTTGATGCGAGTTGGTTCATGCTTCTTTTCCTAATGTAGAACCAATTTCAGTGAACAAGTGAGATCAAAGTATATTCTACTTCAATCCATTAATTACCAAGCAGTCGGCATGGCGAGGCCCGAGTTAGGCTATGTTTTTCTTAAGACTCTTGTTTAAGTAAATTTGTTCCGAGTGTGTGGAACGCCGATTCGATAAGGGTTTTTAAGATATAAACAGTGCAAAAGTTGTGACCTGATATAGGAGTTTAGATGTTTATATATACGTTGAAAGCTTTTAAGAACATATGGTTCGACTTGTCACATATATAGAATGCATGTTCTCGCACATAAGCAGGTCGAAATTATCGAATTCTGCATGAGTATTGATTTCCCGAACTGTAATAGGTGGCGCGCATTGGTCCCATGATGCAAAAAAATATATTTGCCCACCACGAAATACAACGATTCGCGAGGCAATGATTTTTTCGATAGAATTCCTTCTATCATTTCACAAGCTATGACACGTTGATACGTTGAATCATCAGTTATTGGTCGACAAACTCAGCCACTATGGAATTCGTTCAGTTTGTTCAGCTCCGAGCTTCGTACTCAAATTACCAAACTATAAAGTGTAGTGTATCACAGGGATCCATACTTGGTCCACTTCTTTTCACTCTGTTTATTAATGAGCTGCCTAACGCTTCCACCTTAACAGAACCGTTTCTTTTTGCAGACGACACTAGCATATTGTATTCTCATAAAGACCTTGAACTTCACATAGATACTCTAAATGATGAACGTAAGAAGGTTACAACCTTTGCTAAAAGCAAACAAACTTTCATTAACTTTTAAATAAAAACTAATAACATATTGACGTTCAATTTCTCACACAAGCATCCACCCTTTAGGTTTGTACTATACATAAACTTGTTCACATAACGAAACATAACATATTGACATAACAAACCATAGCAAAACACAATATCGATACAGTACAGTATGACGTAACAAAACACAACAGAGTGCATTGCAATGCAATACAATAAAACAGAATATAATGTAATATATTAGAATACAAGATAAGATAAGATAATGATGTCCACCTTTTTTATTACAGTAATATTTATCTACGATTCCTTAGGGGGAAACAGCTCAGCCGCTTGTTTCATCGCTCCAAATGGCTTTTTAAAATACACGGATTCTACAGACTACAAGTACACAGCATATCAGTATATACTGACTCAACCAAACACACAAACTGTATTATTATCGTTGTATTATTCTAAGAAATTTGAGAAAGTAATGAATTGCTACAAAAAGGTTTTACAAACGCTGCGCTTCTGATGTATTAACTTTTCCCACATTATGGAACATTGGCAACTGACAAGTCGCATGACAAGTCGCGGTGTGAACGGATTATACTCGAACTACTCCCGACTGGGCCGCCTGTGACAAGACCCCAGCGGGAATTGAAAACTGACGTCATGTTATGATGAGTAATGGCCGGCTTAACGTAATCAGTTTAACATAAGTAATATCAAGGTTAGGATTTTTTCTAGGGTTCGTGGCATCTATAAAACGAATCTTCTTTCTCTGCAGACACTAGTTTTTCGTTAAAGTGAGTGAAACGCGAGGCTGGAACAACTAATCGACAGATAAGGCCACCGCGTGGATTTTTTCAATCATCCTCTGCACCGAAAGCGACTTCTTTATCAGTCAGCGAGGTTTGTTTGACGTTCGCGTTTCCCTTCTTTAAAAATATTTCATAGCTTCAGTGTTTTGTTCAAAGGGTGAAATGCATATTTACGTGTGTGCAGAGGGTCGACTAGTAAAGTAAGTTGGAGATTTGTAGACTGTCATTTGAGAAATTGTTTGTAAAGATTATATAGTGTATGTATATATTTCAGTTCAAAAAAACACTATAATTATAAGCCAATAAGGGACCCTTGCATCTTTAATATGGTGTGAGAACAGTCTATCTAGCCAGTCAATATAGCGTAGAACAGTCTATCTAGCCAGTCAATATAGCGTAGAACAGTCTATATAGCCAGTCAATACAGCGTTGAACAGTTTATCTAGCCAGTCAATATATTGTAGAACAGTTTATCTAGCCAGTCAATATAGCGTAGAACAGTCACCAACCAGTCTGTCAGTATTACCTGAAACAATCTACCTAGCCAGTTAGTATAGCGTGGAACAGCCTATCTAGCCAGTCAGTATAGCGTGAAATAGTTTATCTAGCCAGTCAGTATAGCATGGAATAGTCTATATAGCCAGTCAGCGTTATGTTACGTGAAACAATCTCCCTAGCCAGTTAGTATAGCGTGGAACTGTCACTATCTAGCCAGTTAGTATTGCACGAAACAGTCTATCTAGTCAGTCAGAATAGCGTGGAACAGTCTGCCTAGCCAGTTAGTATATCGTGGAACAGTCTGTCTATAGCCAGGAATTCGAATTAACGGCTAATAATTTAAATGAATTCGAACGCCTGCTAACAAAATTTGGCTTTAGTAGAATAAACTTTATATATATAGAGAGAGCCGTTTTTATAGTAATAATTAGTATCAGAATGCACGGCCCCCATCGGCTCTGCTGATACATTTTATCGTGCTAAAACAAAATCATTGACTGATTAATTGAATATATACACTTTAAACATGATACTTCAGGACGTTAATAAGCCTAGAAAGGGCCCTGGTGCATTTGTACATGCCCAGACGGAAAGAATGTTGGGTTGTCACTAAATTAGACAATTAAGACTTAAGTAGGTTTTTTCAAAATAGTATTACGAGATGTAATCTTCCCGCGTGGACTAGGCGTGGTAAATTGCAACATAAGTAACAACCCGAATATCTGAAGTATCTTTACAATTTTCTCACGCCAAAACTTTTTAAAATACTTTAACCAAATGCGCGTTCCAGAACAATGACTTCAACTTGAATGAGAACGTCATTGTGCTATTTTTAAATTCAACAAATACATTTTTTGAGAAAAAGTAGAAACAAATTGAAATAACTAATAGCAGAGCATGTCGGCAAATCTTTCAAATATAAGCTGAGAATTTTCTTCAATCACCAAACAAGTATTTTTTTAGCGTGTCTGAGTGTTTGTTGCTTGGAAGCGTTTATGTTTCAAATTTTCTAGCGTGTACTTCTTGGTGGCTGTTTTAAAACACAGTTTTTACAAACTGACAGTGTCATTTTTTAAGACCACCCAGAAACATTCTAAAATCTAAATCCGAATTTTCTCACGCGAGAGTAGCACGAATTCATTTATCCTGCCGGCATGGCGCCATGTTGGATGTGCGAGTGGTCCACCCACAAGCAAAGATACCAGCGCGAGAGTATTAAAATAACTTTTTAACATCCATTTACCGAACAACCGATGTCAACATCACAAAACCAGTGTCATATGATCAGCATCTTCTTTAATTCTACCTATAGCAATCACCGACGTTCTTTCTGTTTGAAACGGCGAAGGTCATAAGTTTACACATTGGGTTATAAAAAGAAACAAGGACCTGTTTCAAAAGTGGAAAGTATTTTGTTCCGTAATAAAAGTCAGGTGAGTTTTTTTGTGCACGTCATATATAAACGGCTTAGTGGTCACAAAGGGTACACGGTGAATGCACAATGAAGCAGCGGTGAACGGAAATCCTAACACAGAAATCATGAACAGAATACTCGGTTTCAAGAAGGTTGTATCTTGTCTTTCGGATCGTGACGGGAATGGAAATCTGACTGCCAGGTTTTTCATTCATTTCAATTTGTGTTTCATGCGGAGCCAGCCGAAACGCTCAGAAGGAACATATCAAGCTTAAGGTACTTATTACTGTAAAGGTTGAATTCGATTGCGAATTAAACGTTATTCCAGTCCGGCACAGCTGATTTTAAAGCTGAATTTTCTCCTGATACATTGGTGCATACCACGACCGAAAGAGCCGATGGGTTGTTTCAAGGAATATATAATTGCGACAACCAAATAGTTTTCAGCTTTTTATGCAAATTAGTGTGTACAAATGTGAAAGTTTATGCGAATGAACCGATGCACGATGAAAGAGAAAACCTTTGTTCACTTTACCAAGTATTTTGCCACATGAATACAATCAGCATTAGACTATTCGTTAGTCGTTAGTTGCGTATTTTATCATTTTTATCAATTTGCTAATTAGCTATTGCGTAGTTTTTGAAGAAAAAGCTCCACCATGGCTCTGTCAAATTACTCGAGCCTTGGAGTCAACAGAGTGAAGGTTTCGGCTTCGTGTCTTTTTTTGTGTTTCAAATGTACTGTGTGTGGGTTATGTAGCATGGACTACTGTAGTGCATTGGACTAGAATTAAGTCCCCAATTACCGATGGACACCTCTCGAATAACCTTTTACTTTTCTTTTTTCTCCCTGAAGTACTCCTTCTTTCTTTTTATCTCTGTTTTTACTTTAGAATACAACAGTAAAGTCAGTATTAATAGCGTAAAACACGATACAAACAATTTGCCAAACAAATGCCGGTCGTTTTCTCGCACAAGCATCAAAAGCTTGCTCCAGTTTCAGATTCTTTCTTGAGAACAAACCGATGCCCTGCATGCCGGCATCGGGTCTGACACCCTCATTAAAGCTGGTTCATATTTCCTTTCCAAACGTTATGACAAAATGCAGCGAGAATATCGAAAGACACTACACGATTATAACAAAACTATGCTTAACCCAATTATCTACTTATCACTCTCTTCTGTTCATTAAATGCTTTTAAAATTGCTAACGCTATTAACCAACGCCTCAGGCTATACACGGAAAAAAATATCAGTTGTAACATTCATCTTATTAATTAATTAAATACGATAGCCCATTTTCGCAATCTCTATCATTCTCTCTGTCTCTCTTTTTTTCTCTTTCTTTCACAAATACACACACAAACACTGTATCTCTCTCCTGGGGAAAGATGTTTGGCGACTTATGTCTTATAGTTGTGGGAAACTCATCTCTATCCTGGCGCCAATAGTCTGAAATATGAACGTGATATGTTCAAAATGTTCATCTCTTATCTTATACTTCTGAAGCATGTGTACGTGTTAAAAGGAATTGGGACTTTGATAAATAAAAAATGAAAAAGTGTGCAAAACTGAGGTAAACCGGACGCTTTTCAAACGTAGAAAGGCAGCAAAGTCTTTATTTTAAAACAAGTTTTTGTCAAGGCAACGATGATTTCTCGTGTAACCGAAACTTGTTCATTTTTTGTATTCTAAATGTATGGAACTCCATGAACGACAAAACCATATAAGGGTTGTGACCTGATGTAGGTGTTGAATTGTCTATATACTATATTTATATGGGGTGAAAGCTTGAAACCTATCGTTCGAGTTGTCACGTGTATGGGGTGTATGGTTTGGCACTGACATGTTTGCATAAATTGGTCGAAATTAAAGCTAATAGGAAATATAGATTAACCAGGTTTATACTAAAGATAAGTAACAATGAAATAATGTAATAACAACAATAAGATTATTATTATTATTATTATTATTATTATAAATAATAATCTATAATTATTAATAAATAATAATAAATAATTATTAAAGATGTAGGTCTTATAACTTTACAAGTAGTTTAGTTAGTAGTTTTAGCTTGATTTTAATATTTTTTTCACTTACTATTCCTTGGGCCTAGGTGAAAATTACGGTATGTAATCCTAGTTTACCCAGCTTAAATAAATTGCTATTATTGATTTTATTATTACTATTATTATTATTACTATTATTATTATTATCATTATGATAATAATAACAATAGTAATAGTAAAAATAATGATAATAAAGAAAACAATTATTTATTATCATTGCTGTTTTTATTATTAGTAGTAGTTGTAGTATTCGTGGTATTATTATTTTTATTTTATGATAAATATGAACAATTAGTAATTATGATTTATTTGTCATACGTTTTTCCTCAGACATACTTGCCATGTCTAAGAAGGCTTTCGCCTCACCTGAATCAGGAGGAGATGGCCTGATATTGAATGATGCCAAAACTTTGGAAACTGCCGACGATCTGCTGCCTGAACAGGAGAACAAACCGTCTTTTGCAGAACTGAGCTCCCTGGTGAAGCACGTGGTTGCGCGGAGCAGCTGGTGGGACTTGTACGGTGTTGATTTGTCCCTCCTGACACTCGCTGTTTCCTTGTTCCCTCTCGGGTTTTGCCTGATGGCCTCCACTGTGAAGGGGGTGTTTTTGGCTGGTCTTTTCATCACAGGATATGCGCACGCAATGTTCACGGTCAAACTGGCACATGCGACGGCCCACAATGCATTGCTTGGAAGCTCGCACGCTTTAAACTGGGCTTTAAATGTATTTTGTGTTGAGTTCTGCGGAGGGTTTTCTGCCGATGGGGGGTACGACATACAC
>JAOBYE010173885.1:0-17989 GCA_025403585.1 Parazoanthus swiftii
TCTTCAGTATTTTGCTTAAGAGCCTGTTCTTCGTTAGTCGAAAAATATACCCCCAGGGCTTTTACCGAAGGGTTTGACCATTTTAATTTTCTGTCTGGAAAGAAAATATCTGTTACTTTTCTTGATTTACCAATCCACATCACCTCCGTTTTGGTGTTATTTATTTTTAGTCCCGATATTGCACTGAAGCGGTCGAGTGTGTTTAAACTTGCTTGGAACGAGTTTTTTGAGCCGTCGAGAAATAGAGTGGTGTCGTCAGCATACTGACTAATTTTGCATTCTACTCCATGTATGGTTATTCCTTTAATCTTTTGGTCCTTTCTTATTGCATTGTATTTAGTAACATATTGGGAATGTCCTTTTTAGAAAGTTCAGTCTTAACCCTTGGTTAACCAAACCTTATCCTAGAAAGCTTAAAATTCGCATTGCCGCATATATATCTTAACCAGAGAGAGGTATTGAGAAATAAAAAGAATGATACCACATCATTTTATAGCTTAGCATCGTATTTATTGCAATGCAATCAAGACCAGTTCCCTCAATCTTTTAGCGTTCATCTCGCAACTTAAGAGTGTAATAAACCAGAAAAAATATATTGCGTACACTTCTCACGTTGAATAGTTCTTTAGCAAATGGGGTAAAATTATTTTTTTTTAAATTGACTAGAGATACACGAAAGAAATTGCAAACGTATTGTATTGTTACAAACAGCTTGAAATAAAACAGAAAAAAACAAAATTGATCAAACCTTAAAAGTTGGATGTTTAAAAACCCATTGGAGGGGAAGGGGCAATTTGGCGCTTCCTACAGCTTAAAGATACATGTATCTAAGTTAATAAAGGGTTCGGAGAAATTTAAACTGGAAGTATTCGGAAAAGGGAGTTGAAGTAGCATTAGTAAACGTTTCTGTGAAATTATTATAATAAAGTAGTTTAAATTCGTTTTCTTTTTTTATTACATCCTTAGGTCACAGCGAAGATATTGGTATTGAATGTTACACAAAACGACAAACGCACATCATGTCAAAACTGTATTGGGAAGGTATTGAGTTCGTCAATGGGCAAGCAGCAAAGTTTTCGTAAGTACAACATGTGGATATTTTCAAATCACTCATTGGTATAAAGTCTACCGCAGCGGCCCCAGAACTTCGGAATATCCGCGTTAGAGAAACTTTTATTGGTGCACAGCTAGTAAACCTAGATAATCCGCTGACCATAGCCGAAAGCTTGTTCACTGAAAGCATAGCGACAGGTATAGAGATTAAGGGCATCACAAGCAGTAATGTGACCATAGACATCCGAGATACAACTGTCTCGAACACTACTGGTGGTGATGGAATGATGCTTAAGAGAACTACCGAAGGTCCAAGTGACTTGTGTTCTCTGCTTGAGAGTAATGTCAGCTTTCCACTTGATCTGCAAGCAATAGGGAGGCCTCATACATATGTGGAATGTGTCAAGGTAGCTAGATCCATTGTATGTAAATGTTTTAAAAAAAATTGCAGCCTTGCGCAGTAACAACTACCGAGCCCCTTCTGCTTTTTTTTAGTTTTAAAAGCTGGCCTTCAGAACGCAGGACCTACAGAAAAGCAAGAAAAGTGCATGCTGTAATCTTTGCAGCCATGCAACAGCGAGCTGGCCGCTTTGTTATCTTAGCTCCCAAACTGGCATAAACTATCATTAACAGCATAAAGTCTTTTGACTCCAACTGACTTCCAAAACTGATTGCGTCTAAAGACTACAAAAACAAGTTACACTATGAAAAACGATAACGTACGCATTCAGTGCTAGCACCATTGGATACTGTACTGAGCCTAGAATCTGAAAACCGAAAAGAAACAATGAATCAGTTGTCTCTTTAGGATGTTTGCTGTAAGTAGAAACCAAGTCCGCTGATGAAATTAAAACCAAAAACTAAAATGCTACCAGGCAGCCGGAACTAACAACTGATGATAAACGGTATGATATGGTATGATTTAGTTTTTGGACCCGTTTTTGTCACTTTACAACTTTATCATTCTTAAAAACCCTAATCTGGTCTTAATTTCCCTGGTATGGTATAGTATGGTATGGTATGGTATGGTATGATATGGTTTGATTTGACTTTTGGATCCGCATTTATCATTTTACCTTTCTTAAAAACCCTAAACTGGTCCGCTTAATTCCTCTGTTCTCAGGACAAAAAGTTAACGCTTGAAACAGCTTCACACCCAACCTTATATAAAATAACGCCATGTTGATGGAATAATCCGACATATTTAGATTACTCGCTGATGCTGATTTGTTTTGTCAACTTTCTCATTCAAAATTATAGTTGCATCACTCGACCATTCAATTTTTTAAACCGAAAGAACAATATGCACTAGTACGTATGTGCTAAACAAATGCGATCCCCTCGATGCCTTGTAATTTCTTTTTGTTCCTTTCTAGGTCTTACGCGCATCTCAGGGCAGCACCCTAGAACTACATTATCAGTCACTCACAGGTGAAGGATACGATATGGAAGTCAGGGATGGAGACAAGATCAATGCAACGCTTTTATCGCATGTCACGCAAGGATACAGTGGCCATACTATGGAAAGTGTGACAAGTTCCAGTAATGCGTTATTGATAAAGTTCCGTCACACACGATATTACGCAAACAGTGCTACTGTATTGAAGTTTACTGTTACCAGCAGCAAAGGTATTTTGCAAACTGCAATGAAGCAATTTTTTTTTGGTTTGGCAATCAGCTGAATCTTAAAAGTAGCGCTCAAAACGTGGTCTATTAAGTATAATTCCATTTCGCACAAATTTCTTCGCTCTTGGTGACTTTTATCTTTAAAGTTTAAAATTCAATCTTCAGCCCGTCTAAAAACATATCTGCCTGAATTTATGTTCAAATCAAGCTGTGGATGTAAGTTCGAACGAAGTGTTGACACTAATAGTTTACGACAAAACTATGTAACTTTCAGATGTTGTTATTGGCCCTGTTATAAGATTATATTGCACAAGTTTTGCCTCTTGAAGCAGACTATAAAACGAATCATATTGATAGATCAGAACGAACACTTGAGTCATGCGTTCCAAATATTTTCACTTAAATTAGCATTGTAGTTAACAACGTCAAAGATACTTTATTCCGTTCCAAATTTCAACTATTTTCTAGAAACCTAACTTAAACACGCACCTGCAGTCTTGAAATAGAGCCAATTTGGTTTTACTTTCAACAGATCACGTGGTTATTTCAGTCACAAATAGCACTTTTAGCGATAACACAGGTTTGGGTATCAGCTTTGAAGACTTTGTTGGTAACATGCGAGTGAGGCTCACAAGCTTGCTGCGAAATTCTTATGGTGGCTTGTTGTTTGAAAGAACAATTGGTCCGATGGAAATATCAGATTCAAGCATTGTAAATAACAGCGAATCTGGCCTGGCGATTAAAGGCTCCAGCACGAGTTTTTGTATTATCAGCAAAACGAACGTAGACAGAAACCTGCTGAATGGATTGCACTTGGTTAGGTAAGGATGAAGCTTAGTATTTGATATCCTTTTTTTTTTACAATCATTTGTTTATCATATTTTAGTGTATGTAAATACAGTCGACCTCCGATAACTCGAACCTTCAAGGGAAATAGAAAAAGGTTTGACTTACCGGGAGTTGAGAACAAATGACCGGAAATAAGGAAAAATTATTATCCTGTGAACTTCTATTCATACAGTGTACATTGGTGACTGGTGGCGACTGGCAAGGTAGTTAATCACGGGCACGAAGGTGGGGAAGTTATGCAAGTGCCATGCGCACTGCACTTCAAGGGACGCCAAAAATTCATTGACATTTTGAAGAAAGAGTTGAAGCGGCAAAGCTTGATGAAATGGGGATGAAATGTAAGTTACCCTGACCTGGATTAACAGAAAGAATACTCGGAATCAGTTGCTTCAAATAAGTTCGATGTTTTGATCTACAGTATTGTACGTCTTGAATAACGTGGTTCGAGTTAACGAGTGTAAAATTGCATACGAATGACATGAAGAGAAACGAAAATTGGTTCCAACGAGTTATTGAGGGTTCGAGTTACCAAGGGTATAATTACAGTAAATGTATGAATAAAATCCACGGGAAATCGATGTTGGTTCGAGTTAACACGAGGTTCGAGTAAGCGACGGTTCGAGTTATGGGAGTTGACTGTATTTGCAATGGTAGGAAGAAAGGACTTGCCAGCATCGTGAAAAGTGGCACTAAAATAATTGGCACTTGAACAGTATTTAATGATATTTCCCTTTAGTTATTTTTTCTAAGTATTTACCATAATTACATGAAATTTCTCATCAGAACGTTTCTTCGCTGCAATATCTCGGACGCGATCTTCGATCGCAGTCGAACCCATCATGGGATTAACATCGACAAAATGGCCGGCGTGATAAGAGCTCGAAATATTTCAGCTTCTAGTAATGTCAAAACAGGACTCAAAGTATACGATGGAATGGGCTCAATTGTTTTCCAGGAATCTAAATTTGTATCAAATGGAGAAGATGGATGCTGTGTTTCAAACCAAGGTAGGTTTCTCAAAAAGGGTAATTGACTAAGAAGAACTTAAGGTTATCTATACCCAATGTAACGTATTTGTTATTGCACATATATTGACATTTATTATTGCTTAGCATTTGAACACTTGGTAACGAGCAAATCCCATTTGCTCTTTCTAGGTCTCCTAGTCAACCTGGAGAACTCGCCCATCATCACGCCTAACTCGAGTAAATACCAGTTTTTAATTTCTCCATTTTTCAGTGTTCTCCAAGCAGTGTTCTCCACAGACGAATTTTTGAAAAACGGCTAAAATACCGTTTTAATTCATACTTGACTCGTATCTGATCCTAGTTTTTCTAACCTAGTATCCTAGATATATGTAGAGGTAGCACAAAGTCCACGGGAAAATTTAATGGGCTATCATTATGGTTACAAAATGTCTTAAAGGAGAAAGGCAAACTTTGAAGAATTGTATGATCCTGCTATTACAAAGATGTATAACAGTCTACCACTATTTTAATTTTGCTTAGGTGGCGACTACGAATTCGTTGGATGCGTGACACATGGTAACAATAGACACGGATTCAGTATATATGATAATGAAAGATTTGACAGAGGGAACCCCCCACTAAGGCGATTTCGCCACTTCCGATTGGTAGAGAGTGAAATCAGTAATAACAAGCAGTATGGAGTGAAACTCAAACCCCAACCCATTTATTGTATCTCGAATATCAACTTGTCTGCTGTTGTAGCTGACAACAACATCAGTAACAACTCGTTAGGAGGATTACGATTAGCACCTGACACTTACCGGTAAGTGTTGTAAAACACGCATTCCATATGCAATTCTTCCGTTTTTCAGTTAATCATATCACAACGATTGGTAAACAGCTTATATTCACCTGTAAGACCAGAACTTGATATCTTTTAAAACTGGATTGTGTCTGAAACTGGTTGTGATATTGCACAAAGAAGGGAGGATTTGGACTAATGTTATCAGAAATGGAATCGGATACTCACGTCGCTGTAAATGTATGCTCTATAGTTTAAGCACCACCGTCTTTGCATTGCAATTTTCTTTGATATTTTTTCTTACGCAACATCCTTTTAGATCGACTTGGTCCAACCCGTTTCTAAATAGCTAATGTTCACTTTTTGTGATATAATGACACGTCTTCAAGAAAACAATAGACTCGTGTGAATAAGTAAAGCGTGAGCGGTTTTCAGGAAAGCAAAGAGACGCAACACTTTTTTATTTGTTTGTCAGTTTTAACTTAAAAAAATCTGTTCCTTTAAAACACATTAAGCCTTTTACCAAGAATCGCACTTGAAAAGTGGATACAAGTGCATGCATGCAGCTTAGTGAAAGACTTCAGTAGCTTTTTCTTACTGAGACTTTTTTGATCGATAAATTCTGGTCGCGCGCCAAATGCAAATCACATTCACTTCGGAGAACAAGTGTTAAAAGTTTTACTTTTGCAGGTATAGCGGATTCAGCCCACCGAGAAAGTGCCGGGGTTCAGTTGTCATTGCTGGAAACAAGTTTCGTAACAACAAGAAATACGCTTTATACTCGTACTGCTTGGGTAATCTGAGACTTAATGCAACGATTGAAAAGAATGAGTTCACAAACACAAGCCAAGGTAATACTGCAAATATCTTCCTTATATATATATCTTGCTGGTTTATCCACAAGGTGCCTGCTAAGGTTGGATTGAGGGCTAAAAAAATTGCAGCCGGAACACCCCAACCTTCGTTAATATATTACTGCGAATTTTCTTCTTTTTAAGGCCCGTTTAAATGGATCTGTCAGTTGCTCCAGCATCATCCAATAGTGCTGGATGCAAAATGTTACACCCGTTTCAGCACACTGTACATTGATTGATTAAAGTTTTCTTCCAGCATTGTCTGGAACTTGTTTGACCAAAACTGTTTGACGGTGATGAGTCTGTTAAAAGGAGACTTATGTAAATCAAGCTCTAATGCCAAAAAAGTAACGGCTTCTATTGAGATCATCGGCCAGTTTCTTGCTTGTTTTGAATTGGTTTTTTAACATACTGGTATTCCATATATCGGCAAGACTAGCGTATTATTCGAAAGAATAGAAAGTTCATCCTGCATTTCAATAAACTTGTTAGTTGAAATGCGGTTGGTTTTCCTAGTTTTGTATCTCCCGGATATAAACTACTCTGAAATTGTCTCTTTTAAAGTTTAGTTTTCTTCTTTTGTCTACTCACATTTTCCTTAATGATTTAAACTGCTTTTAGGTGGAGTGGTGAGGTTTGCTGATGGAAGCAATTGTGGATCAGGATTAGGTAACCCTGCTGAACTAAGGTTCATATCCAACATCTTCACAAATAACAACGCAGAGAATATAATGTTTGTTGACTTCTCCAACTGGCCAAACATGAGGATTGCCGATATAATAAACAACACCTTCGCCGACAATAGTGAAACTGATTTGTTCCCCAGCTTCTCTAGACGTAGCACAAAATATGCTGTTGTTGTTCTGAAAGTGGGCAACTTTGCTCTCCATGAAAACAAACTTGTGAATCCAAATTTCAAACTGCAAATATCCACCATGCTTTATAACTTCAAAAGCACCGTTGCAGCACAAAGAAACTGGTGGGGAACTGATAAACAGTGCAGCATTCGAGACATGATTTTCGACTTCGAAGATCGCGTGCAGCTAGCAAAGATTTTTTACTTCCCCTATCTTACCTCGCCTGATGCAAGAGATGTTGTTTCAGAAAACGTTGCCAGGAATTCGTGTTTTCTAAGAGGGCAGCAACTGAGTGGAACGTTGGAAGAGTCTTTAGTATTGAATGACCTAGGTTCACCCTATATCGTCAAGAACGATCTTATCGTTCTTTCAAATGGCTCACTCACCATTGCTCCTAATGTTACCCTGATTTTCCCGCAACGTTCAGCTTTCGTGGTACAAGGGCATATATCGGTTGAAGGTACATTCACCAAACACGTGAAGTTTTTGTTGGAAAAGCCTATTTCTAACAATTTACGTCTCGTAAATGGTGCAGACCCCTGGGAAGGGAGAGTAGAGATACTTTACAACAACACATGGATGTCAGTATGTCAGAGCCGTTACGGATCAAACTTCCACAACGAAGCTCGAGTAATCTGTTGGCAGCTGGGGTACAATCATTACAGGTAAGGAGATCTTTGATGAATGTCTTTTCTACAAAAAAAATTAAGAGAAAGCAAATTAAGTTTTGTACGCAAATTAGTTACCTCAACTAGACCGTTCACTTTTATTCGCTTGTTCCATGCCTTTCAATGGTCTTTAGACGTTTTAGTAAGGCTTCAGAAGTACAGGGCTCTTTTAGATAATAATAATAATAATAATAATAATTGTTATTATTATTATTATTATTATGTTATTATTATTATTATTATTTATTTTGTTTATTTTATTTTTATTATTATTATTATTATTATTATTATTATTATTATTGTCGCTGTTAAAATATTGTAAAAATAAATTATTGGAATAACAAACATAATAATTATCTTCGTTTTTGCATCTACTCTTCTATGTCTAACTTCTCTGGTGCCTGATACTTGGCTCTCAACAGAATAAGACTTAGTACATTATCAAATTTTCTTCTCTCACTCATCTAAGGATTAATACCCTTCTCTAATTTAACTAGTTCTAAATTACACCTAACCCGAAACCGTGACGTTTATCAAAACAAATTTTGAGAACAACTTAGTGATGTACTTTTAAAGTGCCCATAACCTAAGAATTTTTAATTTCTTATTTGTAAGTACACATTAATACAAGAACGTTCGTGAAAAAATTTTGCGATTTGAACAAAACGCAATTTTTTTACAAATTTTTGAAAACGTTCAAAGTTTTCGCCATTTTGGCACACCGTTTGCCTCTGTTGACAAAGGAGCAATGATGTCGTGTGACGTATATAAGGAACACTTTGCTTCAGCTGCCTGTAAACAAGTGCGAGGTTTTGAGATTCCTGGCTATTTCTTCGTATTCAAGTATCAAGTAAATGTTTTCACTTGTTTTGTGTGGGCAAGTTCTGTGCAAAGAAGCGCGAGTTCCTGAATGTACGTCATAGACAATAGTCGTGAGCCTGTCAATCTTATTGATCAGCGGAACGGGTTGACCAAAGAAAAATAGACTTTAAAAGTTCATAAAATAATCGTGTTTCGTTCAAATTGCAAATCTTTTTCACGAACGTTCTTGTATTAATGTGTACTTTCAAATAAGAAATTAAAAATATTTAGGTTATGGGCACTTTAAACTAAGACGTCATTTTTATATTTACCTAAACACTATTTTCTGGGAAGCATCTAACTTGTTTGGTTTATTGTCTTGTGCATTTTTCACAACCATTACTTTTTCAACTGTTACTTATAGTTTTCCTGATAATTTGCCGTGAATCTCGGCTAGACAAATTTGTTTTATCCATCAGTAACACCGCGTATATGAGTATTTTTAAAAAATACTAGTTTTGTTTCCATTTTGCAGCAATTCCTTTCTATACACAAGTGGAGATGAACAGTTCTTTATTGGCAATGTTACTTGCACTCCAGGACAAGACAATGACATCACAAGGTGTAACCGCAACAAGTGGGCTTTCGGCTCGAGATGTTTAGGTTACGTCGTATTTGTTACATGCAAAAGAATCCACTGGGCCGGATTGCATTTAGCATTGTCACACAAGCAAAGTAAAGTACACCATTTGTATCTTGAGGCAGCTGGTTACGCGTATAGGAATGATATTCAAATTCCGGGCTCTGGCCTCCGAATTGATGATAACGTCCATGATATTGCTGGGCTGAAGATTGACCGATCATCGGGAATTGGAATGCAAGTGTTGTATAGTAGCCCTCTGTCGCACAGATATGCTATCCAAAACTCATCTATTTTTAACACCGCTTCTCATGGTTGTTGGTTCTCGTCTCAGATCATGACATTAACTCGTGTAAACGTCAGCGGCAGTGGAGGAAAAGGAATCCTGTATGAGAGCAACAACTGGAGGCAAATAAACGCACACACTTTAGATTTGGCAAGTCCGGAAATGCTAAAAATTCTTCCCTTATGTCTTAAGAATAGTATTTTCTTAAAACCAGGAAAGACATTGTATTTCGTATACAATAACTGGTTTCTTTGCAAGAGATCTTACGACCTTGCTTTTAGCACCGAGTTAGGCTATAAGATTGTCATACAGATCATATATCACACCATTAACAGTTACAAAAGCTTTCAGATCTTTGATGGTTCAAATGGAACATTTCAAGAGAGAGTGTGGGATGTGAGTCAGCTCCACTGGATGGACAGGCCTGTAATCAACTCAACCACCAATCACCTCTTCCTGCGTTATACATATTCTGGAGGAGCTAACCCAAATCTTCATTTCTTCATTTTAACTGCGAAAGGTAACTTACCTGAAAAACCAAGAGAAGTTCTTCTTAATTGCTAAGTTTTGTTACTGATACTGGGTAATGTTAGATAAGTGTGACTGGTCGTGAGTCAAAACGTCCTTCAGACATCTGCGTTCCGTTTAAAATTTGTAAGCAGGACTTTTAAAATACCAAATAGCAATATTATTTTGTATCTAATCATAAGGGAGGATAAATGTCTTCATTCTCATTGACAGACAGTTCAGCTAATTGCAATTTGTAGTGCAAAAATATGAAATTTGTGGAAAAATTTAAGATTACTGTAAGATTGGGAAGAGTCACTGATTGGCTCATTTTATGTCTCTAATTGTTTCCTGACCAGTTAGATTATACTTGACGTGCGCACACACACACTTTTCCCCTCCCTTTCAACAGTGAACGTACGCACGACACTGAAGTCCGGCTGTGTTTAGTCGAATTATGGTCTGACGAAGCTTGAGTGGTTCGTACTGCGTCATTTAAAAACCTATTTTATTATGCTCTGTGGTTCAGATTGCTATTCTTGAAGAAATGTTACTTGTGCGATTTATCCCAAATCGCCATGAAAAGTATCTGATCAAGAATGTGTATGGGACTACAAAGGCTGCCCGACAAACAAGGACATAAATTTGAAAATGTTTAATACAAAATACCCGACGAAAACGGTACCATGCCACATACAAACGTTTTTGAATGTTTTAAAATTTTAAAATGACGGTATGATGTTGAGAGATACTATAATTGTTACCATATTACAAGATTTATTGTTTTACTGCATTGTTTCTCTGAAACCACTTTTTCTAGTTAATGTATTAATGTTTTGGTTTCTGACAGAGGGGACCGTCTTGCATGACTCACGAGGAGTCATAAACATAATGAATTGTCAGATCAGTGCAACAAGACAAGAGGGAATAAGCTTCGTTGGCAACCGGATCCGCAGCCTCGTTATCGATGATTCGTCTATCCAATCATCTCAAAGCAACGGTATGTAATTTGAATTAAGAAAAATGAACAAAAGCGCACATGGTTTCTCTACCCACGCATTGCTGAAACAAAACAAAGTAAAGCTAAATACTTTTAATAAAAATGAGTTTATAACATGTTGCAGTTCATGCTTGCGTTACTCGTTTAACCCCATTCGTACCTGCTTGAACTGTTTAAATAATAACTAATTGTTTTGAAAATGTTGAGTTACTGATCATTCACAGAAAACAAATTAAACAAGTATCCTGTCGAAAGAAGTGCCTTATACGAGGTGTAACTAATATACCTTTCGTTATTCTCCTTGACAGGCATAACACTGTCAACACCAGTCGATCAGGTGCTCATCAGAATGTCAATCTTACAATCAAACAGGGTCGGAATTAGAATGGAAAATGCTAATTCTGGTGATATTAGCATACTGAACACTGAAATTGGAAAATCGACAGAAGACGGCATCCTAATAGCAAATAACCACAAGGGGTCACTTACAATAATCAATTCAACCATTTTTGAAAATGGAAATCGTGGAATACGCACTTATAATGGGGGAACGAGGCTGTTTGTTTCAAGAAGCGGTTTTCTTAGGAACAGACGCGGCGCATTATGGGCTTATATGAACCACGAGAGGGAGCTGACCAAACACGTGCTTGAGAACAACTTCTTTCTTGAAAACCGTGAACATGTAGTTGAGATCTCAGAAGGAACTTATCTTACCGAATGGCTTTTTACATACAACCTCTTTCTTAACAACTCGGGTAAGTGTAGCATAATAAGCAATAGTTTTTTGACCCTCGGACAGCAAAATGCAATATCTTTAAAAGCCTGTATGAGCATAGTTAAGAAATATTTCAATACCTGTACCTCAATATGACATGACATCTTAGAGCTTCAAGCATCGCTATAGATAATGTAAATATTGACCGGTTCCCGACTCATATAGAGCATTCCGCCGTTCTCTTTTCCCCGTTTCCCGTTCCAAGTTTTATCATCGTTCCATATGCTTGCGCAGAAACTGCCCTAGTACAAGACCATCGCTTCCTGTCAATTTTTCTATATCAGAGTTTTCTTAAATTTCAATATGTCAGTCTGCGTAGCTCCGAATTAATAGGGTTGTATGCATCATACACCATATTTTGATCGCTTTTATTTGTCTCAGTAATAACGCTACTTTTTTTCATTTCAGTACCTTTTGTTGTGGGTACATCTGGTTCGACAAACTACAGGCCTGGCTTTGAACTTCGAAACAACCGATTTATCTCAAACCAGTGTGAACAGATTGGTGTCATTAAAATTGGAAGTGCATCAAAGCTCTTGCTAATTATTGGAAACTATTTCTATAAGAATCGCGGAGTTAGTCTTTTGATTGAGGGTAGTGTCAGTTTTGCGCCTGGCAGAATCGAGTTCAACATATTTGAAGAGAACACTTCTCCAAAAGGCAGCGTGGTCGAGATACTGAGAATTGAGGGAGATTCAACAATAGCTAACAACAAGCTTCTCCGGAATAAGTGTCGAAGTGTTATGTTGTTTCAAGTTGTCTACAGCGTCAACTCTAACACAGTAACTCAACTCCTAAAAGTCACAAACAATACGCTGCAGTTAAACAAACCTATAGAGAGCAAAACGTCGAAGCTTTTGTGTGCCATTTCTTTGTCTGGAAGCGACGCCTTTAAAATGTTTAACTTTCACTACAATAGGCTAGACAACAAGGAGTTTGGAGTGGAGGTGTGCTTGAAAATTCTTGCCACTACCCATAAAAGTGAAGTCAATGTGTCGATGAACTGGTGGGGAACGAGAGAAGAATCGGTTGTCCGTGAACGAATTATCGATTTTGACGATTATTATGACTATCCTGTTGCAAGATATGCCCCATTTCTGTTAAGTGAACAAGACTTTGACGCTTTGTCAGACAGCAAAGAAAGGCCTCCAATCCCTTCTAATACACTTTCAGGGCGATTATACAGTTCATTGATATTAACGGTTGAAGATAGTCCATATTTGGTAAAAACAGACCTTACAGTTCTACCAAATGTCACTCTTACAATAGAACCTGGAGTCGAGGTTAGAGTCTCTGAGAGGAGGAGCATTCTGGTTCTTGGAACGCTAATCGCAAAGGGAACCAAAGACAAAAGGATATACTTCAAAGCTGTTGAGGGTGTTCCTTTAGCAAGCAGAATACCTGTTCGACTCGCCGGAGGAAAGTTTCCATGGCAGGGGCGTTTGGAGGCTTTTTATAACAAGTCATGGGTCCCGGTGTGTAAAGAAGTATATAACGACTGGAACCTAAATAACGTGGCGGTAGTCTGCAATCAGCTTGGTTACAAAGCGTCACCAAACCAAAGACTATTGAATGAAGCTGTTCATTCACTTCAAGTAATATCTGATCCATCATGGCCTTTCTACATTAGTTGTTATGGTAACGAGAGTAAGATCGATGAGTGCCAACTAACACCAGCTTCAGAGCGATGCAGACCAAGTCGCGAGGTTAGAATTAGATGTGCTGTAGGATCCTGGGGAGGACTTCGATTTACAGAAACTCAGCCGTATAAGAAACAGTCCGTTTTGGAATACGTAGACCTTTTACACGCTGGTCTAAGACGAGACACTGTGGTAGCTGCAATAGAAACTGTGTTTTCTGTCCCAAAGATGGAGCACATTTCGGTTAGAAATTGTAGCTCTGGAGGTTTGACAGTCTTTGCGCCTGATGAAAATGTCGTTGTGGAAGATTCCTTATTTGTAAACACCGGTAACATTGGTGTAAGTGTGGTACAATCTCGGAAGAGAACTGTGCTTTACCGTGTTGTTTCATCACACAATAAACATGGTATTGCATTTCCTGTACCAGGCATTAACAACATTCCAAACCTAGTCAACGGAAGAATTAACCTTTGTGCTTCTTTTGAAAAGATAAAACTTGAAAGCAAGACATTGTTGTTTTTTGATGTTCCAGTTATTAAAAACAACAATGCATATCAGAACTGTCAAAGGGAACTGAAAGTTAACCAAGGTTATGGTGTTAAACTAACTTTACTATTTTACAGAAGATATCAAGGAATCAAGGTCTATTTTGATGCTACGAACAGTCCGCAGGTGCACAACTTTTACGGTCGGCATCATGACGGTGTTTATCAAACGTTGGGGAAGACTTTGAATGTCCCTCGCCAGACAGTACGTATTGGCTGGTACGGTAACGTTCACTCAAAGATCATACTTCTTGTGGAAAGCTACAGAATTAATGGTAAGTAAACATTTCAGAAGGTGGCTTTTTTTACCCCCTTAGCAGTTGTAGCTTATTAGTAAATACATTTATAGATGTCTAATTTTAGTTTGCTAGCCACCCCTCATGAAGCTTTCTAACGCTAGTTTGAAACTGGAAACCGAAAATGGTCCGATTTTGAAAACTGAAAATAGCACATCTTCAAACATGTTTATTGTAAGTTGTTTTTGTTGAAAACGGAATGAGCGCGGTCCCAGAATGTATACCCGACTTGTTGTCTTATCGGGGCAATAAATTTTCCGGTAAGGAGATTTGTACACTGTTTTCATTTTATTTGGTTATCAAAAGTAAATTTTTGGTAGATATTTTCAATATATGGAAAGTAGGCTTTGGGACTTGACAGGAACGTTAAACTGTGTTAAAAAGCGCTAGTACCAACAACAAAAGCAGACTGCAATAGGCCCAGACAGATTGTGCTCGGCAACTTTTGAGCAACTTTTGGCGTTTGGAGCAACTTTTTCCAATTTTAGCAACCTTGAGCAGCTTTTTGCTTTCTGAGCAACTTTTGTGCAACTTTGTATTGATAGGTCTAACCTTGAACTTTTAGTATACCTTTTTAGATTTTTGGGCAACATTTTAGCAACTTTTGACTTTAAAAAAACAACTTTTTATGATTTTGCGAGCACAATCTGTCTAGACCTAGGCTGCAATTGGGGTTAACAACTATTTATAATCACAGTTCTGTTTTTAATTGAACAATAAAATAGAGTAAAACTTAAAATAAAATAAACAACACAGGCAATAGAGAGAATACAAACGATAAACTGAACAAGTTAATTGTAAATATTTAGGTAGAGTTGGTTATATTCATTTATCGTTCTCCTTAATAGTTGGAGCGCTTCAACACGGTCAGCGTCACGTGACAGTGCGTCACACCGCTCCATTATAACTAAGGCCACACTTTAGTTGCTAAAATAACGCGTTTATTGTGAAAAACGGAACAAATATGATTGTTGTTTACAAAAACAGCCGATCGGATAACATGCATTGACATTTTTTTCCTTTTTTTTTCTGCTATTTGTGATTATTGCACCACGGAAAATGATACCGATGCATTTTTTTGCAATACTTAACCTCATGTAATTGCTTTATACTTCATACTCTCTAAACTAACTGATTATTTGTTTAACTGTAACTTTGCCCGTATTTTATCTTTTTCTCAAGGTAGGGGATGAGTAAGGGGATTTGGTCCTTCTTTCTTGTCATAGGAACTGGCAACCCGCAAACAACCGGTCTTATTATTCAGTCAATAACTTGTTTGTGGAAATAAATCATATTGGTTATGACGTAAGGTGACGTCATAAATCCGGCACAACCATTACCACTCTCATTACCATTACAATTGACAGTACGGGTACCAGTATACCATTACTGTAAAAACTATCGTTCCTATATCGCTGTTACTATTGTTATCGTTATTATTATTATTATCGTCATCAGTACCATTACCATCATTGTCATCATCAACATGTTGATGATGACAATAATATATATAAGTTTTTTGTATATATTTTCACTCTACATGAACAACGAACCCCACTGAAGTAAGAAAGTTTGTCCTTATCGCTTTTATTATCAGTGTCGTTATCATTATCATTATTATTGTTACTGTCATTTTGTTATCATTTTCGTTATCATTATCTTTAACTAATTGTTATCGGTACCGTTGTCCTTTTCAGGCTGGGCCTGTACGTTTGAAAGCAGCCTTTGTGGATGGACGACTTCGAAGAATATGGCAGTAAGAGGTCTAAACATGACGACAACATGGCGGATAACGACTCGTCATTCAATATACTCGTACGGGTGGCAAAAACTATATTATGCGCCCTCAGGTTTTTATTGTTTGTATGTTTTAGCCAAGTACCACTTAACACAAAACAATATAGCTATATTTAAAGTAATACAATTATGTTAGCTTTGGTAGGGTGCTCCCGCCGATCCGTTATTCGAGGTGAGTGTGCGGAAAATACTAACTAGTTTACAGATATAATGCCCTTCCAAACAGAATAACAAAATAGGGAATAAGAATGAAAGAAGTTATATTAAATATACGTTAAGTAAACTAGAATAAAAATTCACTTAATTCTCGGACGTCCAAGCTATTTTCACTAACAAGTTAACCCAAGGGGGGGGGAGGTCAATCGGAACCCTCCCCCTCCATAATTTTCCAAATGGTTGGACGAAAAAAGATTGAGCTTTGGCCCATTAGCAGCTTTGGGTTAGCTTATTACTTTCCATAACAACAAACAAGTCTTAATTAAGAACTGTTGCTATGGCAAAGGTTGCTTTACAGCATGTCCGCCATCTTGGCCGCCATCTTGGACTTTTCGAAAATTATATTTTTGTAAAAATTGCAGCAAAATTGCTTGATCTTAGTAGAAAACATGTAATTACAGCCTCAAACAGGAAAGTTATTAAGAATAAATGGGAAAAAGAGAAATTAGAACAAACTTTGTCATAAAATTTCCGTTTTCAGAATCAAACTTCAATTAGCATAATTAATTTTGCATAAGTTGTAAGTGATGACGTCGTCTAATTAACGTCAAAAGGTGTGTTCACGATTGAACTACAGGTACTGAAAGTTTAATTTTTATTGCTTCAAAGCTACCGATTTTAGGTCAGAAAAACCTTGGGGGAGGTCCATTTGACCTCCTTCTCCACCTTGGACGTTCGAGGGTTAATTGTACAGGCTTAGCACGATTTTTTTCAGAATTATTGTAGATTGTTTTTTGTTTACAAAAATGTTTTGCGACAGTTTATCCAGCTCGCTCAATTGGCTATCTTATACAAGCCTTGCAGACAAAATTGAACTTTGTATTTTGACTTCAGTGTTTTCTGCCTGGGTTATAGTGATGTTTCTGTGAGAAATCTTTTGTATTGAATTATTTAAAAACACCTTTAAGAGGCATGGTTTTAAGAAAAGTTAAAAACTTAGAACATGTGTTGCAATATGCAACAACATTTAGGTATCGGATTGTTTTGCCATGTAACTTGTTAAAATTTATCAAACTTTGCACATTCTAATTATTTTAAGAACGTTTCCAAATTTTTGCAAATGCCTTCATATTACTCATAAAGACTTACACCTGACAGATGACAAATATTGTTATAATTTTCCCACTCTTACAATTTTTTCAAATCTGTTACTTTCATTAATGTAGTTCTTATTTTCTTACATCTTTTCCAATATACTATATGTATATTGTTCTTATATATTAATGTTTTTACTTTGATTTTCTTTGAAGGAAAATCTCTGTCTTTTGATGACGCTAGAGGGTGGAATGGTGGTCGAGCATCCTTATCGAGTCCTACAGTCCCTGGAGGCTCAGACTTCTGCCAAATTATGTTTTACTTCAGACTTATCAAAAACGGACTATTCTTATATTTACAGAAGCTTCCAGGTAAAGTCAATATCATTCTCCAAGTATTTTGATACGCTTTGTTGGTTTAAACTTTCAGACCTCTTACTGCATTCAATCCTAAAATGAACAGCCTCAATACCTTCTATTGCCATACAGTCCGTATACAAAAATGCGTTAAAATGCTAGGAATGAAGGGGGAAAGTGGTGGCATACATGCATACACACATTAATACACACATACATACATACATACATACATACATACATACATACATACATACGCACATACATACATACATACATACATACATACATACATACATACACACATTAATACACATATATATATATATATATATATATATATATATATATCTGGCTGGATTTTCCAAAAGGTGCCTGCTGAAACGGGACAAAAAAGGCCACTTTTTCTCTTAAAATC
>JAOBYE010173996.1:5052-17988 GCA_025403585.1 Parazoanthus swiftii
CACTATTGTGGATGGCTAAAAGAGAACGATTGAAAAGGATTACAGTCTAAATGCCGACGTGATTTTCGTGTTAAATTCGTTTCTTTGTCCAACTAAACCTTTTTTGATCGATTCGTTTCGACTGAAAAAGTAATGACCTAGTTTTTGAAAGCAACAGTTTCAGATGAACAATCACCAAACTGCCCCTAAAAAAAAATTGTTAACCATCATTCTTTGCCACTAAGTTTAGATGTTTACCTGGATTTCTTGCTCTTCAACTGTTCATCTAGTGATGTGAATCGCCGCTGAACTTCTGATCTCAAGGGCGCAACCAGTGCGGAGGCCGAAGAGTGTGTTCGCTGCTTCAATGTGTCCGCCATTGAACCAATAGACGTCAGCCATTCTCGATGGAGTTCAAGTTCTTCTTCTACTCTCTGCGTACAGAAAAAATTTATTTTATAGAGGACGTAAAAAGATCATTACTACATGTATAACCAAACCTGGTAGTTTGGACCAGACCTATTGAAAAAGGTGTATGAAATCTGACGCGCATATACACATACCGTAACTAAGTAAACTCAAGGTTAAAGATTATTCTTCTAGCTCTTGTTTGCAATATTCTTTAGATATTTCTCTTTTCATTGATTAATTTCGTTTCACGTCACGCATGCGTATTAGCGCGACGATTGTCTCTAAACTTGTACAAACATCCAAAAATCATCGTGTTCAATGAAGCGCTTGTTCAGCAAGAGAAACCAGTTTTACTGGCTGCATTCATCTTTTATTCTTATCAAATGAAATAAGTTATTTTTAAAATATTACCTTAGACCTATTTTGGACGATACTTGATATTTTCAGACCTTTTTTGTAATTCTGCAAATGTTTTCAGGCCATGCACAACACAACCTTAACTATCATTATCACGATTATTAAAACTTACCTTGCAAACGTCTAGCTGCTGTAACTGCACAGGAAGTGATTCATCATCGCTGATACTATTTCCCAGAATTCCTTCTTGTAGATCAATCCAGCCAATCAGATCAGTGCATGCAGTTTCAAACTGTTTCCACTGTGTCACCGCCTCACTCAGTCTCTGTTCCTGTGCTACAAGTTTGGCCAACAAGGAATCATATCTGTCGCTCACAGCATTTGAGTCACTCTCGAATTGATCAGACACTGATGGATCGGAGTTTTGTGCTAAGTCTGTGGCAACCTCCCTGGACTCGTTGATTCTTTCTGCCACCTCGGTCAGCTCTGCTCGCAATGCCTGTTGGGAACGCAAAAGAACAAATCGACTCAGGAAGAAATGTTATTAACTAATCAAACTTCTCTACATTTACCACCATTTTCGTACTGAAATTATGTTATTAATAAGTTATGTTAAGTGAAAATTCTCCACCAGTTACAAATTTCACAGCTTGATCAGTAGTCAAACACTGTCGCGCTTTCAATACGCATAATTTGATTAAACACTATTTACAGCCTGTAGCTAGCGATGACAAGTAATAATATGAATGACAGTAAAATACGATAAACTGAAAGTTAAGGGTTCTCTTTTTTTCCTCCTTGCTTGCTTGCTTCCTTCCTATCCACCTTTCTCCTTTTCCTCTCTTTGCTTTAATTCACGCCATCATATTAGAGTTTACGATGTTCGACTCATCTAAAAAGACTAGAGAACTGCCAGAGAACATCACAAAACGGAAAACACCAACAAGAGCAGAAGCCTAATACACTTTTAACGCTCGGGTTGTTCAAAAAAGATGGCTAACCTCCAGCTGTTCCAGTTGAGCCTGCCATACATCCGAATCCCCTGCCAAGGATGAACCCTCTTCAACTGTCTTCTCTGCCTCCTCCAGGAACTCGTTGATCTGAGCTAAAGCCGCTCTGTAGCTCTGAACGGCCTTGAGGGAGCTCTCCAGCCAGACCTCGTACTGGCCAACCTTGGTGTTCAGCTCGGACCAGCGCTCCTGGACGCCGTCCAGCGTGTCTTGCACGTCCTCCTGATCAAACGCACTGTCGCCTAGCAACCGCTTGCCCGCCTTTAGCACCTGGTTCACTGCCTCTTCCTGAGTTACCAAGAAACCGTTCATCGCCTGTGGGAGCAAAAAATTTGAGATACAAAATAAACAAGTGGCAGATTTTACTCCGTACTGGTCCTATGGTATGATCTCAAAACATCCTGAACATGGGTATACCATTAAGAACCACAAGAACCATTAGAACCATAAATTGATTGAATAGTTTTACTTCATTCAGACGTACACACACACACACACATATACAAACACGCACACAGCCCTACTTTGCAAAGCCTTAACGAACAATTTTCTTGGTTGGATTTTAAAATTTTAAAATTCTTTAACTTTCTATGACCCATATAGTTTCCACCCTTCCCCAGGCCGTGTGACGCAAAAAAAAAAAGAACTGGTTCAATCAAATAAGTTCGGTACAAAAGTAACCGTTTGGAACATGCCTGACACATTTCAGTTAAAAATTGTCGTTCACTGTAAAGTGAGAAAACGGATGAATTTATAACCTCACCTTCACATCTTCCAATGCAATCTCAAACTCTCGTTCCGTTACAATTCGTTGGTACTGCCCCATAGCGGACTCCCGCTCCTCGAACCAAGAGTTGATGGTCTTCAGCTCGGCCAAAAGCTTCTGGAAGTCGACCCAGCGGTTAAGTATGAACTTAATCAACTCCTCTTTCTCCGACAGCAAGCCAATGACCTGGGTCTTAACCTGTGCCACATGCTGGAGCCTGGTACGGAGAGCGCGACTGCGGCCCGGGGATCCCTGGGTCTTAAGCTCCTCGCCCTGCTGGCTGACTGCCTCCAGCTGCTCCTGTCGCTCTTCAAGCTCACCCTTGATTTGCTGGGGATAATCACGTGTACATTCATACGGTCAGCGGTTACGAACATGATTTTGTTGAGTACTTCATGTAGTGTGTCTAATAAATTCATTACGAGAGGTAACATTTGTAGGAACTCTAACTGCAATGCGTAATTGCTGAAAGTCCCCTTTTATAGGAGCGGCACAGGGCACTTAAGCACTGTTTCCCTTTGAACCACTAAGCAAATCAGCATTTTAATTGCAAACGCCGACGCCACCTTTTAGACGTTTGTCATAAGATTTTTTAAACTTTTCTTGATTGTAGTTTTTAAATCTTTTCTTAGTATTTTGGCTTGCAACGTTTTATCTATTTTATCATTTTATTTATTGAGCATATTTTTTAGAATAAGGTCTTAGAATTAATATAATTTCTGAAAATATATATTGTAATAATCCATTTCCGAATTACGCTTAACCGGCTGCCGACAAACAAAAGCATAAAGCCAAGGCCAAGTGTTCAAAAATACAACAAATGTATGAAAAGTGAGCACCTAGCCTCGACTTGAGAGTTTTGTTTGTGAGCAGTGGAGCGTAATTCGGAACTGGGTTATTGCCTCCGAAAAGGCCTACTGGGGAGAGGAAACAAAGTACTGTATTGCATTATATTATATTGTATAACTATGTGTCGTAAACTGTATTTAGGAACTGGGGAAGTGTGGTACCAGTATATACTAATCTTCCTTATTCCTTTAGCTCTACACTGTTGTCATACGGAATCCCTTAAAATCTTTCGAACTTTAACAAACGCCATAATTTAAATAGACCATCATCTTCAGCTAAAAATATATTTAATTAATCGTTCTGTTTAGTTGTTTTTAGATTGTTTGTTTACAAGAGGAATGAAACAAACAAAAAACTAAGAAACATTAAACTGGACTGAGCTGTTTATTCAACGTTAAACAGCTTACTCGGTAGTTTCCCAGCAGTTTCTTGGTGTCATCAAAAGTGGCCTCGCCCAACACCGGGATTGGCTTCTCCAGCACGTTCCTGGAACTCTCGAACCACTCGTTTAGCTCCTCAACCTGCCGACTCAAGTGGACCACGATCATATCCGTGTGTCGGCGGACCAGCTCCTCCTCCTTGTCCTCAATCAGAGCACACAGTTCCGTCCAGTTGTTGTCCAGTGTCTCCTTACTGTCGCTGAGAGCTCCGGTGTCACCCTGAGTGACCTCCAGTAGCTGCGAGCCAATTATGTCCAGTCTGTCCTTAATGGGCTGGTGCGAGTCAACATCTTCTTGGTAAGTCTGGTGAGAAACAGAATGATCCGTACTGAACTTAAAAGCTTAAACCGGTATTCTTTGCGCCTGTCTCCAGGTAGCTAAGGTTTATCCTTAAGGCTTTTACAGACAAAAGCAGTAAATCCTTAAGTCTGAGACTTTGTAGGTCTTAAAAATGCATAAACTAAGGTTGCGTTCGTTTGGCTCTCTTCCGGAAAAAGAATTTTTGGAAAAATTTGGAAGTCCACTCGATTGACCAAGGTATTCCCACTCCGGAAACCTTGGAATGTCTTCCAAGCTTTCTACTCCGGGCAGTAGAAAAGTTGAAAAAATCCAGAAAAATGGTATTATGCGCGGGCTTTTCTAAAACCAGAAAACGCGTTTTTTGACTCTGCGATACTCCGAGTTGTTCGGAAAAATCCGGAGTATTTTCCTTTTTCGGAATAGGGTCAATCGAACGCACCCCACCCCTCCCCTCAGACTTACCTGTAACGTTGCCAGTTGAGCCTCAAGAGCCTCGAGCCCATTCTCCTGTAGCTGCTCACTCTGCAGCTGAACCAAGATGGCGGCCAGCCACTCCACCAGGTCGTCCAACCCGTCCTGGTATTCCTTCCACAGGCCCAGCAACTTTTCCAGCCTTTGTCGCTCGCCTTTGCCCTCCAGCCGTAACATGCGCCAGCGATCGGTTAGCTGTGACAAGCGGCTTTTCACATCAGCGTTACCTGATAACGAAGAAGTTTGCCAGATTGATTAGGTTTCACGGTTATTATGCACAAGTAATTGGCTTTAAAAACCAAAACCCTCCGATTCTCACTACAGGTATATGTTACTGATTAAAATGATTAATTAGACCAATAAACTAATTTAAGAGACTTGTCGAAGGATAAATGCTTTTTGGGGCCTTGTTTGGTAAACAACAAGAAATTCGTTTCAGTACTTCTGACTTACATACATTTCAACCGTCCTCGTATTATTTCTATATCCCTAACGCATTTACCGAGCTATTGCGTATAATACAATCAATTCTTGAAGTAGTTTTAGTCGAGGAAATTCTTATGATGCATCGAACTTGACTTCAAATGTTTGAGAAAAAAAAAGAATTTGGTAGCACGTTTTTCAAGAAGTTTTTGCGCAAAAGTTACAATCACGTAAATGTCATACTTCCCAACGTCAATGACACTCTCGGCAAACATTTTTGGACTATGAAAACACAAAAAGAATTACGACTTTTTTTCAATTTGGCCGTTCGAAAAAAAAAAACACTTCCCAAAAAATCTTTTAAGCCCGTGCTTAACTGGTCTACAGTCAGGTACTTCCCTGCCGGTGGGGTGGGATCGTGGTGTAAGATTTAACCAACTGCGTCATAGGTTTTCAAACACCTGAATGAAACTTTTTGGTTCTCCTCAATTAATAAAAAACATGTAACTTATCGAGATTCGAACCCAGAACCCGGAATTCGATCACTATTACTGGTCTCCTATCACTCGCACTTAAATCACTAAGCCAAGAGTGAATTCGCTTTGTTGATACCGTTTTTTCAAGAATATCTCTCTAGCACCTCATAAAATAATCTTTAAAAATTATGTGTGCTATGGTATAGAACGAGCAATATACGAAAAGTCGTCGTTCTAAACTGCCATCGAAATTATTTGCATTTGAAAACACTCCCATGCGAGTTCCTGTACTCCACGATACTCCCGCCGGTGGAGATCGGTGATTTCATCACTCACCTGTAGCAGTCAGAACCTGCTCTCCCTCATACGTAATGGCGTCTTTACCCGGCTGCCGTTCGTTCAGTTTCCGTTCCAAATCCCTGAACTTCATCAGCTTCAACAGCACGCCGTCAATACTATCCTCAGGAAGCTTCCTCAGTGGGTTCAGGTACTTCTGCACGAAATTATCCAGCCACGTGGTAAGATTTCTCAAGGATTCTTCAAATGACTGCCACAGCAAGAGAACAGTCTGCAGCCACTCCGCGTTCTCCTGACAAACGCCGTTCATGTTGTCGGCAAGCTTGGCCACCTCACTATACTGGATCTCGCCCGCCTCCTCAACAAAGCTGGCGTCGTGTTGCTGCAGGTAATCCCTCAGCATTTGGACACGTGACTTGTGACTGTGGATGTTCCGGGCAAACACCTGAAACTGGTTCAGCTTTACTTTCAGAGCTTCCAGCGTGACTGTCACGTCATCTTCTGCTACCAACTCTTGGAAGTGGTCCTGCTGCGATGTTAACCAATCAGACAACTCCTGCAGCTCTAGCTCATACTGTCTCTTTCGTGACTTTGGGGACTTATGAAGGACTTCCTTTAGGGGGGAGGGCGTGGTCTTGGATGGTGACTTGGGAGAAGACGCCTGAACGGGGGATAAGCTTTGAGGCACAATCTTATCTGGGGTGACTACTTTGGGTGATTTCCGAGGGCGGGGCTGGGGTTCCACGGCTGGGAGGACGCCCTGGTCTCGCAGCTCTTGTTCTCTGAATGAGATGTGAGCTTTTAGCTTGTCCCATTGGTGGATAAGATCAAACAATGGGGCTTTCTTTCTCGGCTCCTTCACTTGACGGGCTGTACGAGACAGGAAATCCAAAAGCGACTGATGGAGTTTGGCTTGGCTCTGGATAACCTGATGTATGTGGTAAAAACAGTTGGCATAATTACATATAGTTACTGCTACGGAGAGCAGTGTCAAAAAACCGTTAAGATAGTATGATTGATTAGATTACATGATAAAGTAAATATCAGCTTTTTTGGCACGTTACCACTTGACAATGTTTATGCCAACGCTATTCGTGAAGAAACGATAAAAATAGTTACCTTGACTAGATTAGATTACATGGGTCACTAGTACTACGGACATTAGTGTCAAAAACTGTAAATTGATAATAAATGATTCTTTGGTGCTTGGGAGAAGAATTGTCTCAAAACAAAGGGAACTGTTTTGGTTATACTGATAGTCTGTGAAGGCAGTATGATGAACATAGGCTACTGAAGCACTGAAGCCGATATAAAAACGAACTCCAACAGTCAGGAAAGACAATGATCAATCTTAAATTAGTAGTAACAGTCCAGTTTCATAATCGTAGTTGCCGCTGATTACAATGTCTACATACTCTTTTACTCAGCGTTAGCCTCGACTTTGTGTTGAATATACATAAATACCAGCGAGAACGACTAGAAGTCCGAGCCTCCAACAATAAAATAACAAACATCAAGACGAGGCTAACGCTGAGTAAATGAGTCTGTAGTCATTGTAATCAGCGGCAGCGACGAATACGAAATTGGACTATTGAGAAACAACCTAAGGAAAGATAAATTCATTAAAGCCCGTTTATGGAAACCATAAACGGGGAAAACAGTTAACAATAATCGTATAAAAAAACTAACCTGCAGTTTTAGCAGCTCCAGACTCTTGTCAGTCTCAGTGTCCAGCGGTCCGAGAGCTCGTATTGAGGTCTCGATATCCTTCTGGTAGTCCGCACACTCCGCAAGCTTGGCTTCAAAGTCTCCAACAGATAACGAGTGTGTCTCGCCTTCTGTCACCTTGTCCATGTGTTCTTCCAGCTCTTGATGGCGGGACAGCAGTACCTTGATGACACCCTGGGCCAGTTTGTCCATGTCTCCCAGCTGCTGTTCAACGTTCACAGCGTCACTTGATGACAGTTTGATAGGTTGTGATGACAAGGCCCTCAACTGACCACGGTACTGCTGGAGGTCTGCCAACGTGGACTGTATCGGAAAGATCGGAAGGTGTAGTACTTGGAGTTAAAGATAAGACCAGTAGCCTCGTTACAACTACAATAGCATAAATATACTCAAAGGAGCAAAATGCATCAAAGTAGTGAAATTTCGTTTTACTTCATTTATGTAAATGATCAATTTTGTATTGCCAAGCTATGTTAGAATTAATACCGAAACATCACAGGTATTTGAAGATAGAAAGAAAGCTACAACTTTACTACTGAATTAAGAAACCAACACACACACACACACACACACACTGTCACAACTTGTGTTCACCTGACTTAACCACATACACAAACTTAAATTCACACACGCATATATACACACTCATACCCAAAATAAATGCCCCGGAATGCACATCACACAACACAGGTTCACATACTACAAAAACAAGGCGCAAGTTATCCACACCTATTACCATGCATACTTCATATATACATTATTATTAATACAATAGGTGAATGAAAGGTTGTAACATAATTCACCCAACTATATGAAAACGAATAGTTTTGGGGCCACACTTTGAGAAAAAAAAATTTGCTGAGAATGAAAAGTAGCACGGCTCTTCTATTGTATTTCTTCAAGACAAATATCTTCATGTGGAATGTAAACTCTTTGCCATCTGTCCATGTCACAACGTTGTTAGCACCAATATCAACTTTTTCTTTGACGTAGTTTCTTCGCATCTTCAGCTAAACAACCGTGCAAAGAGAAATATCTGACCTGTATTTTCGCCAGCCGTTCCTTCACACTTGCCATGTCACAAGCTTGAAAGTCCGCTGACACAACCGCATCCTCTATGTCTGCAAGCACCTCACACAAGTTGTGCAGCTCAATCTGGTACATTAGGTTCTCCTCATACAGTCCCTCATCCTCCTCATCACGTCCCCCCTGGCTCTCAGGTGAATCTGCCGCTATTTCAATATCACCTTGGCTCCATGGACTTGGTCTCCAGGAGAGGTAGCTCTCACTAATCGCTAGCGAATCTGCCTCCTCTTGGTAGTCTCCGCTGACCCCATCCAAACTGCGCTCGAGTGCTCGTTGTTTGTTGTTGGCACGTGACTGTAGCTCTGCCCAGAGTTCGTTGACCGTTTTCAGCCTCTCTTCTAAGATTACCAATAAGCTGCTACTGGTGTTGTTCAAGTAGCGCTCAGCTAGCACGTTCATCAGGTCGACTCGTCCCTGTTGTTTCGTCATTTGCACGCAAAGAGCCTGAAATAAGAAAAGGTCGCAAAAATGTAATTTGATTTTCAGATGTGAAAGTCGATGACATCGCGACAAAGAACAATTTATGAGCTTTATCCTTTTAATGTACTGCACGTGGGAACGTTCAAAAATTATCCCCCGGCCAGATTTGCGTTTTTCGCAGACGAGTACGACGTTAAATTTTCAGGAAACGTTAACAAGAGAGTGCGCTGCGAATAGAGCTTTCAGTTATAGGTTTAGACGCGGAATTAAAGCCAAAAGGCGGCTTTTACACTTGGAACACAAGTTCTTTATGTGCTGTATCAGAGCAAGAGTGCTTTGCAGTGGGCTAGCTAAGCTACGAGTCTTTTGATAACAGACAGCATGCACTAATTCAATAGCCGGCAATGCTATTTTCTCAGTTGCACTCAGTTAAGTTAATCAGTACAACGTTCAGTCAATCAGTTGTTGTCGACCGCGGACAACCGAAGTCGTTCTCGGGTCGACCGTGTAAGGTCTATTGAGCAGTCAGTCGACAATGTTCGATCGATCGCTTGGCCTACTGAGGAACATTTATCAGCCTATATGTCTTAAATATCTCCAAAATTCAGTGCATTTTTGAACTTTGGCAAACATTTGTCTTTCTCATTGAACACACGATTTTTTATGTATAAAGACTCGACATGTAGGTAAATCGGCTCAAGTCCTTCCTAGAGCAATGCATTTAGATGTTTGAACAGCCTCTAGACGTATTTAAAAACATCCCACTTCAAAACACAATTATCAAATATATCAATATCTTTGATGCTGACATCCTCCATCTTTTAATTCTAAAAAAAAAGGTTCAGCTTCAACCCAAAAGAAAGACTTTTTCTTTAAAATTTATATAATAAGCAAAGTGTTTTCAAACTTTCCGACGTTTAATGATTGCTTAAGACGCAAATTTAGAGAGGGCTTTTACTTAAAACGACCGTCTTAAACAGGCCTCACCACTGCTACCTTTATGTTCACTTCTTCGATTTTCATTACGAACTTCAGTGGAAATTTTATCAACAGCTTTTCACAAAAATTTCACCAAAGTGCATTGTTGTTTATTTAAAATATTTCATCTCTTAATTAGGAAAACTTATCCCTGGGGAACTTTTAATAACCAATATTAAAACGCTCACACAAAGTAAAACTAATTCCTTTGTTTTGCTTAGTGTTTGGCCTTTTTCGACATCAGTTATTAGTGCTCCAACATTTTCTAAAATAGTTTTTTGCACTACTGTCATTTTCAACGTAATGTAAAGATGGTCGTTATATTAGTGCAACGTACACTGGTTATTGTTATATAGTTGTACACCAACACGCTTTTCTTTATAAGAAGAAACTTTGCAAGAACATCGAGGCTCGAATTTGCCCAAAGATGATGAACAAGTAAAGAAAATCGCCGGCTTAAGCTCCTGCTCTTACATAAAAACCCAAATCTCGGCTAAAATTTATTACATTTACAAAAATTAAAACATATTTTAAGAGAAAACAGTTTGATGCTGAATTTGTCAAAATCTTAAGATGAATCTCGGGAAAAATAATATGAATTGTCATTCGAAAGATGTGCATTTAGCAATAAGTGTCAAGATGAAAAGTCAAAACGTGTGCGATAATACAACAATCTGCGCTACAAAATGAATATTAAGAAAAATTGAATTTCTCAAAAAATATATGGTTATATTAAGATCATTACATTTGCTTATTGTTTGGCAGTAGTTCTTTTCCGTTTCATCGCGGGAAGTGCTCGGTAATATTAAAGAGCTCAATAGTAAGAGCTTGATTGCCCCGAGGCAGAAAGCAGCGCCAGTTTTACTTATTAAATAACTCTGTAAGAAAACCTTTAATTAACTGTCCTCGCACCCTTTAGTTCTCCTCAAAATGTACCGACTTTAGAAGCTACAAAACGTGATTGTAAAGATAAAGACTTTCAAAGTTATTTTGGTAAAGACTTTCAAAATTATTTTGCTAAACCTTGTTCAAAATTTTGTTGCATAAAGCTGAATAAATTACACATCTCTTTTTCCGGTTTCTTGAAATGTGCGTCAAACAGCTGCTGGAGTAGAATTCACAGCGGGGGATATGAGAACAATCGAACACCCTTCCAATGGTGGGCACCAGACAAAGAAGTAGAATGTTAAATAGAATGGCACGGTCTAATGGACTTGGAAAGGCAAGCGGTCTCACTTCAGTGAAGTTAAAAGCACGCTTATTCTGTTAGGTGTATTTCATACCAAACTGACAGAACACATTCTGTTTCACGCATTAGAAAGAATCCCAGAGCAACAACAGTCGCAACTTCTGAACAAAATAACCTAGAACTATTATTGGCATGATATACGTCCTAAACTGACATTGTGAAAATTAATCCATAATTAAACGGCGAAATCTTTCTCACAACAAACCAAAAATACGTATAAATGGAGGATTTAATTTCCATTGTACACAATCGATCTCGTGCCATCCCAACGAGAAGAAACGTTATATTTGAAGCAAAATAATATGGAAACACTCCATTACGAATAGAGACAGCAACAAGAGCTGCTTATCCTTATTTGTCTCGCTTTTAAAACTACCTTTCACCTGCTTACTTCAAATGACTTCTCGCGAATCGGTTGGGAGCTTCAAACTTCACAAAGCTTTTCTTCTGTCAGTGGACGTGAACGAGCGATGCATGTTTACTGGACAGCAAACACGAGCACTATACCGTACTATGGGAGAGCTTACTGGGCAAACAAAACTGATCTTTCAAGCGTCACGATCGCACTTGAGTCACAAAAACAACAAACATTTGAAAGCAAGGCATGCGCTATTGTTGTACAGCGGCTAACCAATTAGTAAACATATGAAACGCGCGCTGGCTCCATTTGAAGTTATCACTCGGACAAAAGTTAAGAAAAGTTTCAGTAGAGACTCATTCGTTGTAACCGTAAGAAACGGCAGTAGTATTTTTATCTTTGAAGAACTTGGGCCAGGGAAAGTATGAGCAGCGAATAAAGTGACAGACTAATAACTAAAAATCCGGACCTTGTATCCATTGGGTTCAAAATTCCAATTTTTCGAATTCATTTAATACCGTTCTAATTTACTCAGAGTCTATAAGTATGATAATTGAAGGGATTTACGTTAAATCTCAGCCTGCCAGTCACGAAAAGGTTTTGAAGTATTACGCAATGAAGTAAGTGAAGCGATTCGAAAACTACGCGGCCTTGCGTGACATAATTTGCGTGACAAGTTTACAACAATTTTAGTGCTTGTGACTGGCACTTAAACTTCCTTCGAGTTCCACAATTTGTTTCAATTTTGCTTTTTAAAAGGTAGTCTTAGAATTTCGATGCCTACAAGAAAATAATGACTACGAAATAATTATTTATACAAACAGAGAAAGCCATCTCCCGGATACTTAGGCCACGGCCCCGTGAAAACATCGCAATGCTTCCGTTTTTAACAGCATGCAAACACTACCTGTGTTGATCATTTTTAATTTTTAATTTGTTTCCAGATCAAATCAATATTAGGACAAGCATGCAAGTCTGCTAGGAAAACTCCTTTAATTGAAATAGGTACTATTAAACTTCAATCTAAAGTTAAGCCGGCAACAGTGGGAGGAACTAGAGGGAGGAGGAGAAGAGGGGGAGGGGAGGGTAGGTAGCCTGTTAGCGTCAACTGTGTACCAGTTCTTACTTGCACGAAGTCACTTGTCCTCCAATCCTGAAGGTGCGTATATAAGACTGCCAACCCCCTGCGACAGTAGGATTTCGAGGAAGACTTACACCAGGAGTGCCACTCGTACAGTGTAGCGAACCGCATTGTACGTCTCTGTAACAACAGATGCGTTATCAGCAAGCTTCTCAAACTACCACAAGTACAACGGAGTACAACGGAGTACAACGGAG
>JAOBYE010174107.1:7428-17983 GCA_025403585.1 Parazoanthus swiftii
AGTTTTCACAACATTTGAAAAAAGTTTTCACAACATTTGAAAAAAGTTTTCACAACATTTGAAAAAAGTTTTCACAACATTTGAAAAAAGTTTTCACAAAATTTGAAAAAAAAATTTCACAAAATTCAAAAAAAAATTCACAAAATTCAAAAAAAAAATTTCACAAAATTTGAAAAATGTAGCAGGACACCCATGCATAATAAATTATGTGCACAAAAGAACTGCTGGTGATGCATCTCACCTCCTCCCGCTGGCGTTCCTCCTCCTCCTGTCGCTGTCGTTCCTCCTCCTCCTCTCGTTGCCGTCTCTCCTCCTCTGTAGGAGCATTATTCACTTGTTACAATAATGTACATGTAAATCATTGCTGCTACCAGGGGTAAACAAAAACAAAGGGTGGGTCCCAAAAAATGAAAATGCGAAGAGCAGCCTCCAACAGAGGAAAAGCTCTGGTTGCACCGATAATGGAAGTCAGAAACTTTCTGAATTTTGCTTTACGAACTTCAGCCGTTTTTGTGATCAGATTGGATGACAAAATACAAACAAAACAGAGATTTGTAAGTACTGAAAAAATCAGACGACTTATATTTGATCATTCTACAGCCAAAAAGCTAGATCAGAGTCTGCTGAAAACAGAAAACAAAGTAAGAAAAGGGAAATTCATAAAAATTGATAGATATTCTTCCACAACTGAAAAATTGGATTTTCAAAAATTTAGAAAACATGCGCTTTAGCAAAAAAATGGGTGAAATTTGAACTAAAAATCATAAACAAGGTACAGTATGAAATCATGAAATATTGTCCCATATTAAACAAGGCCAGGATATCAGTGTTGGGAATTAACTGCCCCCCTCGAGTACAAGTAAATTTTACCAAAATATCCAAACTAATTTAGCCACAAAACAGAAACACCCAAAATATAATTTTCAAATGAACTTACCCCTACGACGAGATTCTTCTTCATCATCACCTGGAAATACAAATTGGTTCACAATTATATTAGTTTTCAAACAGTTAGCTACTTAAAATGTTGAAGAGCAGTCTGTGATGGTAACAGTCAAGATGTTTACAAATTTCTGCAGACTCTAATTCATATGAAGTACCTATTTCAGTTTTACCATTTACATGTATTGGAAGGAAAACACAGATGTTGATAAGAAAGATTTGATTCAACTTGACTGAATCTCACATCTGACATCCATTCACTAATTTACCAGTGCATATTCAAAACTTGAGTAACAAGTATTAACTTTGATTCCACTGCTGTGCAAATAGTTATGTCTTTTGTTAGATCAGAACATTAAGCAAAAAAATATTTATTAATCTTTAAGGTTAAAGTGACAGAAAAGTTTCCCAAGCACCTCTAAACTCAAAACAATTGTTTTTTTCTTTTTTCATTTCGCCAAATTACCAACCTGAAATAAATGAAATAAGAATTTGAAAAACCCAATTAATAATTAGTTCAGTACCTCCTCGCCTTGCTCTCCTGCGAGATTCACGATCTGCTTTCCTCTTTTCTTCCTCTGCAGCTTCCTCTTCTTCACGAGCCTTGCGGCGAGCTTCCCTCTCCCTCCTGCGCTCCTCACGTCTCTTTGCAGCTTCGTCCTGTGTTTTGACAAATAAAATACAAAACTTTTAAAAGGGAGAAACAACATTTATAACTTACTATAAGTTAAATCAGTCCTGTTAATAGAAAATAATGCTATAGATCCAGAAAAATTTTTCCGCCAACTTATTTATCTTAATTTAAAAAATAATAACAATAATCATAGAGCAACCTCGTCACTGTGAACAAGGCTCCAGTGAGAGCCGAAAGCTCAGTCAAAAACTGAAAATAGTGTAGCACCTAAAACTATTAATTCCTTCAATAAGAAATAATCAATTAATAAAAAAAAGTATTGTGATTCCCAAGAAAAGTGCAAATACTTTGGAAAAATACATTTATTTAATTTTTAAAATTCGTTTGGAACAATTTTCTAAGATACATGTACCAATCATGTACAAAATTTTATATTGAACTCTGTGACTCTTAGGGAAATAAATCATGGATTTCCTAAAATACTGTAAACATGATTGAAAAGTACATAGTTTACAAGCAAAATAGCCCCACTGCGCAAACAAATTGTATTTAATAAAATGCATGGCTTCAAAAAAGAAGTACAATTTTAGCATATTCATTTGAAATTTCAATTTGCATGGTCTTCAACTTTATACTGTCAGGACAAGTTATAATTTAATTGCTATTAATACTTTTCTGTTAAACATATCACATGTCGCAGGTAAAAGAACTACTGACATTTTTGATTACCAGTAATGTGTAGACAAATAAGATAATGAACTGAAGATAAAATTATTTTAAGTCTATATAATTATATTCAAAATTTTATTATAATTAATATAATTAGAAAATAACTTTCTTAGAAAATATTACAATATTGCAAAGGTATCAGAGTAAAACGTAATGGAATACATTAATTGTCAACACCTTTAAAATGGACCATAAAATAAATTAGTGGTCCTTAAATTATACTCCCAACTAAATTAAAAACTAGTAAATTATCAGTATTTGTGAATGTATACAGACAATACAATATAAAAAAAAGAGAAACTTCACTTCTCTTCTTGAACATGTAGGCTTGTTAAAAATTTATCTTCGGTACAGGTATACATTTAAAGAACATACAATCTAATATTAACCTAGAGCCACAGATTCCAAACTCAGGAAAGGCAAAACCAATATCATAAAGACCAGAGGAATGCATGGAATGTAAAAATGCAGGGTGGAGTCAGTTCAGTTACTTGACCCGGGGTCACGCCAAAAGTGCTTTTACACTTCAGTGAACACCAACCAAGGCTTTCCATGCCCTTATATGTAAATACTACAGACCATAAAATCTGGTTCAAAAAGTCTGTGGATAAAATTTTACAAACGCTTTAACAAGTCATGCACACTCTTACACCACATGCAATTTAGTCTGACTTGCAGTTAATGAAGAAAGTCTGTTTACTTTAGTTCAAAACTTAGTTAAAAAATGTTCAATGAACACTGTATGATTTTAGAAACTGACTGCTATGAGTGACATTTCGTATGTGAAATTAGATCTTGAAAACAACACCAAGAGTAAAACTAAAAATGAGTTGTGTGGAGTAGTAGAGAGTTGAATGAAGACAAGGTACAAACAGAGAAATTACTCCCTCAAATAAAGAGAAACATTTATAAATTGATGTCATAAGCATGCTAATGTTGTGTATAATTGGGCAGGAATGAGGTCAGTGGAGCATACATGCAGACACACAACAAATAATTATAAACTAGTAACAAAATATATTTACTTGTACATGTATTGAAACATCAAACAAAAAACATTTTCCTCTGAAAATGCAAAATACTGTAACATCCTACAGTTTACCCAAAACTGCGACATAATTTAAATAAAGAAGCAGTGGATTAGAATTTATTCTATTTGATATTGGGTTTGACTTTGTCTGCTGAAGACCAAAAACTTGTGCATGTGTTAAAGTTGCTGCTCTCAACTGCTGCTTAGATCTTTGGAACAGGACCTGCTGGCTGGATGCCGAGTATAAACCAAGGTTGAATGTACAGAAATAATTTGGACAGAACTATTCACTGTTCTCCAACCAGCACAAAACGAACTGAAGCTGAAGCAGCTTTACAACCCCAAATAATTCCCTGTAATGAGCAGAAGGAATATCCAGGCAGATTCTTAAAGCTATCAGTATCAGTGGCAAGTCTGGCAGCTCAACTGTATATTTAGTACAGACTGAGACAAAAACAACTACACAGTCTTAAAACACGACTGACAAGTGCTGCACAGGGAAACCTTCAGTAACAAACAAAGGCAAAGAGAAATCTAAAAACCAAGGAGCAGAGATTCAAGCTTCAGGGTGTTTCCCTCATAATCAGTTCACTACAACTCAAGTGATCTCAGTCTGCAACTGGAATAAATAATTCAGAAGCAGTAAACACAATATTACCTCCATTGTTTTGGTCCAAAACTAGATGTAGAATACTCAAAGTGGTTATAAAGGCTGAGAAAAGTGGAGTGGAATGAAGAGTAGAGCACAACTTGCCAACTGTGAGACCCGAGAAGCCAGCAACAGTGTAGAGAGCTCGCCTGACTGTACTAATAGCTGGTCTCTGGAATGTTTGATATGCTCGAATACATCATCAACCCTTTGTTACCTGACCTTAACTTTGTCCCAGGCTCCTATCACAGGTCAGAACTGAGGCTGGGAGATTTCAATCAGCTGTTGTGAGAAGCAAATGAACAGTCCACTGTTGTGAACATGGCAGTGAATACACAGTCAAAGAAACTGTGTTTGGAAGCTGTAGTAAGCATTTAGAGAAGGCTAGTTGTAGAAATGCTTCCAAAAAGAAACACTCCATCCCAGTTGTGAAAACACTCCATCTTCACATTCAAACAATCTGGCTTCAGATGTCAGGTCACAACAGCAGATATCATGTTACATTCTGGCAACACAAATACCTGGTAATTACAGAGGGATTTGTGGGAATACTGTAATGGGCCTTCTTTTAATCAAATTCCTTCACATATCTTGCTTTTAAACTCAGTAAACAACTGCACTTCTATACATGATTTATTTCAACAGTTCAGCAGTGGATTACAGCTTGATGGGCAAGCAGAGCAGAAAAACAGGCAAGTCCACTCTCATTATACTCATCTTATCCAATGCAAGGCTGTGCTAAATCCTACCTCATGAACAGTTTATCAGCTTTGTAAAGCTACATGTAGAATTTGGTTTATAAACTAAACCTTTTAGACAGTTGGTTTTGAAGACATATATTGCTAAGCTCCTGTTCTAATAGATAAACTATTTATCTTTGCTTTGCAGTCAGTCATGTTTTGTCAAAACTGTCAAAAATGGGTTAGGTTTATAAAAAACAATATTAACTGCTGAAAGGTTTTATCTCATATTTTCATGGATTTGAAAAACAAAAACATTAATGACTTAAGATACTACTGGTCAAAGCTTATAAATAAACCTACTTCTCAAAAACAGACAATTCCTACAAGGTATACTTTGAAAGCAATTGACTTATAAATTCATTCTTCACAACTGAATTTCTGTTTTTATACCCGTTTCTTTATACTTAAAGTGGGGACAGATTGTTTCTTAACATTACATTCTAGGCGAGGTGATGCTTTGTAGACCCTCATAAAATTCTTAAAAAGAAGAGTTTACACCCTACGATGATTCATAATTGTTTACTCTCCTCTTGGAAAACATAGTGTACTGTACAGTACAATGTACTTCCCACCCCACCCCTCCTCAAAAAACCACCATCTGCCTAGCTAGGATGCAATGTGTAAACAATTAATTCCAAAAAAGGAGAGGAACTCACATTTTTAAAAATCTATAGGACATCAATATTCAAGATATTTCTAGGCATTTTTGAGTATCACTATCAGTGTAACACAATGTAGCTACTAGTGAGACAAATTGCACACATGATATAGTAAAGCTTTGTATAAGGCAATAAGCTTTATGAAGTTACTTGTATGAAACTACATTACACATTTCTTCACTCCAGGGAGTATCTATTGGAGGTATGACATTTTTAAAACTAATTCCTTGCTCATTAACCAACAAACACTTACTCAAGGTGACCGAGCAGAGTTTTGTGCACATAATTTACCAAAAAGAGACATTTGTCCTCATTTGGTCATGACTTAATTGCTGTTAATGGCAGTCTATATGAGTGTTGGTAATTAACTGGAATTTTTATAAGCAGGGAAGTTCAAATCTATAGAAATCTGAGAAGTGTCGACACTTTCAAGTGCAAGTCATATCAGAAGTTTTAAAAATACATTTTTTCATAATTAGCAAAATGTCAGAAATTCCAACACCTACTGGAAATGTTTTTAAGGACCTTCTTAAACTTGTAGCCTTTAAAGGGCATCTGCTTTTGGATGAAGTATAAAACTGGCAAAAAAAAAAATACTCAAAAATACCTAAGATTATTTCAGCTATCGGTGGCAACAGAACCATTTCAGAAAAACTACAACTATCATTTGAATTTACTTTTGCTTTATGATGATGCCAGGCCATTAAAACAATTCTGCAATGCAAACAAATAATTTTATTATGAACCATCATTTCCTACCCTATTCCAAACTGCAGTTGTACTCTTTCAAAGCATAAAATAATTAAATATATCAATTTAGGAGCTTTCTTTTGCTGATTCAAATCCTATGTAGGTCTAACTGGGGCCCAAGTAAAGTGATATGGCACAATTCCATTTAGTCTCATTAATTCAATGAACTTATAGTCAACCTTTACCCCTATACAGAAATTGAATGAGTACATGTATGCTTCAGCAAAAAGATGCACATTGAAACACTACTGACACTTGCCTGAGTGATTTTATAGCCAATTGTATTACTTTGTAAAATTTTAATTCAGGCATACCTCCCCCTGAGATAAAGCTGAGACACTACTGAAAACACTCCCCCAATGAAGAAAGCTCCTTTTTTAATTACATGCAGATGTGATTGTTAGAATTGTTTAATATTATAATTATCACAATAATCTTTGTCTATTTATTGTTAATTGTGGTTGAATGAGCTATTTTAATTAAGCACCCTGGTGTATACATCTGCTGTACCTTCAGATATGGAAAAAGAGCTTTATATTCAATGGAAGTGGTCTGAAAACAGTAGTCAGAAGAGCTCAAAATGCAGATTGCAACTGGATTTGAAATTTCATCTGTCTGCTATTGTCTTGTGGCAAAAAAAGAGACCCATCAAACTTTTACCTAAATCATCTTTTGGATGTCCATATACCGAGGTCTGAAGAGTACTATGTCACCACTATAAAATTTTCCTTTCATGTGTTTCTATTTTGAGCATTTGGAAGCAAATAAATGATCAAGACACACTGCCAACTTGCAATCACCTTCATCATGCTCAAATTAAACTTGGAAGTCTTGCCCAAAACTTCACCATAGTCTTAATTAAAACTACAACAAAGATTTTCTAAGTATGATTCTCACATCACCCAACCATAATTTTCATATCTGCCAGTGTGCCAAACTCTGGTCAATATAGTCTGAAACTCTTCGTAAACTTCTGAAACTGTTTCAGCTTATTTTTAGTTGAAGACGAAATTAAGCCTTTTCCTTTCTTAGCACAGCTCTTACCGTAATAAGATTAAGTCAAACAAAACATTATGATTGTGTGGTTTGTGTTATGCACCCTTATGAATAAAATTAGGACCAGTCAGAACTAATAACTTACTTTTATCAACATCAATTGTTTACATTTTTGCATTATTCGATGTAAATATCTCTAAGGAGAGTAAAATGAGTATAGACATGAAACAGTAACAACTTTTTAAAACCTGCTATCACCAACTACTTTATTTGTTTGAATAAAGACCATTGACACGTTCCTGTATTTAACTTTTTGACTTTTTGAGTGAGCACTTACTTGAGGTGGACATTTATTAAATTTTTCACCATTTTCATCCAATTATACATGTACAGAAAAATGTTGTTTTTACTCATCTAAATTCAGTTTTACAATTATTATATTTTTGGGTGGGGAAAGGAGTGGGCATCTAATTGAGACTGGGCACTTAATATCTTTTTCTGGCCTACAGGTTTGGTGCTTTAACGATGTGAGCCCTTTTTGGAATAAAAATTGTAATCTGAGGGGAGCACTAGAGGGAGGGGGGGGGGTAGCAAAAAGTGCAAAACTGCAAAAAACGTGTGTCAAAAACTGCAATACCGTGTCCAAAGTCACTATTATAGTAAATACCGAAACCACACTGTAATAAAAAAATTTCACAAGTTAAGTGCCTATATTAAATATTCACTTTTGAGCACATCAATGATCATCATTCTGGATGTGTAATTTTGTTGAAACAACAATATGTGCAATTTTTGAAAACGCTTTTAATACAAGACTAACTACTGCATTATACCGGAATTCTTTCAACTTGCTTATGAGGAGCAGTTGAAAGATTTTAGTAATGTGATCTTGATTTGTTATACACTGTCAGTACAACATAATTTTTTGACATAGTTGTATATATACTGATTATTCTAATAGTTTTTATTTTCATTCCTGCTTCATAAAAATGATTTTCTCTGCAACTGCCTCTTTTACTTAACAACCATGCATAATAATACAAACAAATCACTCTGACTTATTAGTCTGAATAAGTTTTATTTTATCTTTACTTTGTTTATTTGACCACAAGAACAACTTGATTACAAGTTCAATTTAAAAAAGAAAGCATTAAAATACGGCTAGTTTATACTTTTTGTTTTAATCTCAAATAACTGCAATGTTCAGTAACAAATGCATTTTGAAAGTGAACTACTACCAATCCTGCTGTTTAAAATTATATGATCCACAAAATCATCAAAAATGTAAACAACAATAGTCCAGTTTCAAATTTGTAATTGCCACTAATTACAATGACAGCAGACTTGTTTACTCAGCAGTAGCCTCAACTTGGTGTTGAATATACATAAATACCAACAAGAATGACTGGCCGCTGACAATACACAGAGTTGTAAATAGCTAGATACTACATTGGTGTTTATGAATATTTAACACCAAGTTGAGTCATTGTGATCAGTGGCAACTACGAATACCAAAAATGCAATATATGGAGACTTCTGTAGAGAGTTTGAAATATATAAACAAAGTGTGGCATTTTGTAACAATTAGTATTAAATTTAAGACCAAATGTCTATTTTAATGAAAAAATGTTAATCCTAACATTTATAGTATCTATTCACATCAAGCTCCATGCATGCTTGACCCCTGATTTCTTGAAAACACAAAATAATCATTAATCTAATATCCCAAGGGGGTTACTCCCTATAGTTGGATGGGGGGGAGGGAGCTTGTTGTATTTTTTAAAGGTCGAAATTGGCGATCCAGTCTTTTTTAAGGGGTTTTCTCAGGCAAATTCTGAGTTTTGAGAATACCTGGTATTTTTTAGGGGTAATTCTGATACTAATTAGGATCTGGTCTCAATTTCCTGAAAGTTGATTACATATTCATTATGTTCCAGTATTTCTTAGGGTATTTTTAAACCAGAGAGATATATTTTGAGAAGCAAAATCTGAGGGCCAGGTAATTTTAGGTTATTTATTTAGGTTTTCCAACGAGCTCTCCTGACAACTTACAAAGGGAGTACCCCCCCCCCCTCCCTGGTCTAATATCTGGTTTATTTCTAAATAATTTTTATTTTATTTTTGCAAAACATTTTCCATGCATTTGATTTTATGTGCATAGACCAATTTAAATAAACTACCTGAAGTTAATCAGTAAACAGTTTATACTTTTGCTGCACAGAACAAAGTAAAAATTTTGTTTTCTTTTTAGCTTTCAACGCAACTTGATCACAATGGCTGTGGTCACGCTTCGACACACGTGACTGATTTCATCCACCAGGTAGCATTTTGTTTACACTAGACCAGCATGGTGTACAATCAAGTTAAGATTCTACACTAGAAAAATTACAAACATTTTCATTGCCTTTGCTTTCATAAAATGCATATCAAATAATAAGCTTTCTGTTAGTGGTAATTAGCATTTAATTCAGCTACTAAACACTTTGTTTACACTGGATCAGCATGGTATACAATCATATATACTGTAAACAATCTAGATCAAATTGCAGCTAAACATATCTCAAAACATCATTGTTATGAATCGACATCATTAAACGACAAACCAGTTGGAGTTGAAGTAATAATACTACACTATTTCTACAAAGAATAGGGCCACTCATAGAAAACAACTATAAGATGCAACCAAGCTAAGACACCACTAAAATGAACGTCAGATACAAACTGGTCCATTTATACAAAAGTAGCTGTTACTCAGTAAAAGAACAGAACAGCTTAATGAACTCTCAGTCTAGAATCAGTCATATCTTATATTGAACAGGACTTAAGCAAGACATGAACATGATTTGTGTACTATTTATAATACAACACATTACATTTATTATCCAATTTTATTCCTTGGAGAAAAAACCCATACTTAGGCCTGGAATGAGTAAAAATATTCTATGATATTTGTACAGTAGAAGTTATTTTGTATAGTTGTTTGTTGTGCATTGCTAGCCCCATGTGCTCTACTTTCAGAGTAACCGGTTAAGTGATATTCATGACAAAAAAAGAGAAAAAGTTGGGGAATAAATCTCTTATTATACAGTTAAGTGTGCAGTATGGGTGGACATTTTTACTTGTCTTTTGTACACATTGTATACTACACAACTCCTAAAATTATCCACCCATACTGTCCACTCAACTATCTAATAAGATAAATTATACTTATTGAATACCATGAAAATATATCACAGAAATTAATTTTAGAAAGTACAGATGTTGGGTATTCACTACCTGGAAGTAACTATAAAAGCTAATCTATATTTAATAATATTATTTATAAAGACGCAATGAAAGAGATCAAGTCACAAGCACAAGTGAAGTATAATTCATGTCTAACATAAGTGGCATCTGGATGAAGGGGATGAGGAGGAAGGGGGG
>JAOBYE010174218.1:0-13910 GCA_025403585.1 Parazoanthus swiftii
TGCGTATTTATATCCCAGTAGATCACGAAAATGTTCAGTTTTCAAGTCAAGTAAAAGGTCAGTCTTTGATCAGTCTTCGATCAGTCTTGACCTAAATATGCTTTAGAAGAAAAGTTGTGTATGTCCTCGATATGGTCGGGACCATTATATTATTTATAAAGAAAATTTATGGAAATAAAAATGAAAGTTTTTCTTGGTCGGGAGCATTTTCAGTGGTCGGGTGGGGATGCTAACCAACTATTTATTTTTATTTGGCCTTATTGCCATCCATAAACACCACACATATGTATATCGTTGGTCACTGTACGAGTTAAACCTACAATCCTGTTGATAGTATAAAAATATTAGCTTACAAAATCAAATGAAACTGTCAGAACACAGGGAGTACCGTATTTCCTTGAATGAATGCTGCACCTAAGAGCCAAAGTATTAATAAACACCACACCCTGGGTGCAGCATATATTTGACTATTGAACAAAAGAAAATAATTATAGTGCAATACAATAATTGCCAGCCTTGTTTATTAATTAATTCATAAACTTTATCAGTGCATCCAATGTTTCTGGTATATAAACAAACACAAAAATGACAAGATTACCAAAGTTTTTAAAACAGCTTTTGATACTTGCTTTATTTGTAACAAAGCATTTCCTCGAATAAATGCCACCCTCAAGTAAACACAACCCTCGAACAAATGCAGCACCCAAATCATTTAAAAACTTGATAAACACTGCGGCGTTTATTTGAGGAAATATCATACCTATGTCTTGCATCTGTCCCCTAAAAACATAAAACTCTAAATTAACCTTTTATTGAGTTCTGCTTTTGTTTTGCAATTATTTTATCAAAGCTCGACTAGTTGACAAGCCACACAGTCTGGGTGTAGGTCTGGGTATGAGAAATGATCCGACTGACAAGAACTGAATAAATCGCAATGGAAAAATGAGACAAAAGAGGATACTTGTACTTGTGTGGTTCTTTCCTAGAATGATTGTTGTTCAGCTCTAGGAATTAAAATGGCATCACCCAATAATGAAGAAGTATAACTAACTGTATGCTTACAGGACGTAACACAAACTATTTGATCATTTTGTCAATCTTCTCAAACCTTTTTTTATTAGTGGTACAAACTATTCTGTTCTAATCAAATCTGTTCACGAACAAACAACTGAACTCAACTCTACTAGTTGTACAAAATTAATGCATATGTAGGAAATACAAACTGTAAACTTTTGATGTCCATCATTATTTACAATATGTAATTATTATACTAATATGATTTTACTACATTTCTGTTACATAAAAAGTGAAGACAACCACGTCAGGTTATCCTGTTGTTCATTTGTTTTCCCACCTTTCCACAAGCTAGCCGTAAGCCATCTAACCATTTGTTTTAGCCACCAATAAACCTTTTCCACTTTGTTGTCACTTCAAGAGTTTTACTATTTGATTGGAGAATAGAGAAATTTATGAAAGAAACTAAAAGCAGGAACACAAAGAAAACTCATTAGAATGTTGCTTTGCTTAAGAATATTCAGACAATCATGAAACAAGAAAATGTGGCAGTAAAGCGAAAAGCAAGGATGGACTACTCAACTGAAAAACTCTCTCTGTGCTTGGGACAATGAAAACCATGAGTCAAACTCTTTTGTCCTCCTAAAGCTTACACCAAATGGCATTTGAAGAAAAAAAAACAGATGCAAGCTATTCATCTGCTTGATTTTTATGTGTTCTTTGTAAAGCTGTGAGTAACTCCTTTTGCTTTTAAAATGTTTCTTCTGCTCTTTGAAACCAATATCAAACATAACATTTTATGAAAATAAAATGCGACTTTTAAATACAAAATGGCTTTAATATTTGTTAACTTTCCTAACTTAAAAGTGCAAGACCCTTAAAACTCAGACTGTGTATATGATTTTCATACCAAGACCTTCGGAAACCAGATCATGCAGCTTGTCAATCAATTGAGCCTGAAAAAGAACGCTTCAGAACTCAATACAAAGTGAGTTCTTAGTTTTGTTATTTTATTGAACTGATGCGAGTTGTAGGAGCTCCCTGTGAAAGAAACCACGAAAAGTTACACAGTGGATATTAAACTAACTTGTTATTGACAATGTCAGTTGGGAACTTGTTTTTTGAGGGACCTACATGTTCATTCTTAATTTATAACCAGCAAGGAGGTGTTGGAGTATTTCAGTTTGCTACTATCGTTTATCACCTACTCTGACGTACATATTAGTACAAGGAACTAACCTCTTAATAATATCAGTTTGTCTGATCCCTCCGAATAAGCAAACAATTCCAAAAAAGACCCACAATGGAAATCAAAATACTTCTGCTTGTATTTTGCCCCAGGCATCAGAATCGAGGACTTCTTGTGGATTTGCAGTAAAGGTTAGCTGCTAACTCGAATGAGATGGGAAAGACAAGACTTGATGTGAACGCAAAAGAGTCTCGGCATGATGACGGAGAGCTTCCAGTTGGTTCAACAGCTTCCAAGCCTTCCAAAAAGAAAGTTTCAGACACTGAGACAACGTCATCGACATCACCAAAGTTATCAAAATTATCAAAGCAGAAGAAGAAAACTCGAGACTCAGTCAACAAGGACCCATTACCATCCAAGGAGAAGAGATGCAAACCATCATTGCCCAAAAGAAAGGAAACCACCAAGCGAGGAAGGCCTTTAAGAAGAAAAAAGGTTTTGAAAAATTGTATCAGTAGTTCACAGTCCAATGACATGGCAACACACGATCTGTCGGTTCTGCAAAGGACACGAAATGCCTTGCATGATTTTCAGACAAAAGGCGTTAAGACTCTGCATGCAGCAGCAAAAAAACATTTTGTCAGTTATCCCATACTTCTGCGAAGATACCACGGAACGGTATCTATGAACAGAGTAGGAACAGGACGGTTGCCATTCCTAACTCCGGAGCACGAAGACAAGATAGCAGATTGGCTTCTAGAAATGGGAAGGAAAGGACAGCCTCTTAAGGCAACTTTCATGCTCAAACAAGTGTGCCAGTACATGGAACAGACCAGCGAGAAAAGGAAGTTCAAAGAATTTCGGCCAACAACTGGATGGCTTTCCAAATTCCTCGGTAGGCATCCAGAACTGAAAGAAGCTACAGAAAAGCATTCAGCACAAAAGCATGTTAATTCAAACGCCGCTAGCAGATCGTTGTCGGATTATCTTGATATGGTATCAAGGCTTGACCTCTTTAACAGGCCCAGTCAGATATACTCTGTTACAACGTCAACATTTCAATACAAAGTATCTCAGAACCTAGCTGTCAGCACAAAAGCCACACAGAACCAATCTCGTGTTCAAAACAAGTTTACTGCTATGCTGTGCGCAAATGCAAGTGGAACCATGGTTCCTCCTTTTCTTGTGTTTAAAGGAGACAGATACTCTCCCGCCGGTAATCAGATGACAGGAATACCCAAAGACTGGGGATCTGATATGTCCCTCAATGGGCGTGTCAATCAAACCACCTTTAAAACTTGGCTGGAGTCCCATTTCATTCCCCAAGTACTTCCACGGAGACCGCTGTTGCTGTTGCTTGACAGTATCAAGACCCACGTTGACAAGAGTACATTTAAGTTTGCCAAGGACAATGGAATTGAACTGGTCTGGCCAATGTCCAGCAACAACTTTTCACATCTCCAACAGCCATTGCAGCATGGCTATATGGACACTCTCAAGCTATGCTGGAACCATTGCTTACAAGAGAAAGCATTCACTGTTAATGAGCAGAACATTGTTCAAGTTTTCTTCAAAGCGTGGCTCGATGCGTACAAACCAGCGCTTATTCATGAAGGTTTTTGCGCTGGCGGTCTGTATCCTACACAACCGTGGAGCTGTTCTCCAGCAACCACACTTATACGCCCGGCTGTAGTAGAGCAACGTGACGCTTCTGATGGCATAACAGTGGAAACTGTTGACAATAGGAAAAGAAAGCAAAGAAAAAGAAAGAAGGATGAATCAAGTAATGCGGCTGATGACAATCAAGATGACGAAGGAGAGCTAAACGATGAGAGAGTTTCCACCGCGGAAACCTCTAGCAAGAGGGATCCTAAGAAGCAAAGAAGGAAGAAAAGGCATCCTAGAAAGGTTGATCAGGAAGTTCAATGTAAATACGAAGAGGGAGACGAGGAGAGGGAGAGATGCAAGTTTTGCCACGAGGGAGAACAAGATGGCGATGGGACGTGGGTGTGTTGTGACAGTTGTGATCATTGGATGCACCTAGATTGCCTACCAGAAGGCTTTGCAACCACAGATGACCTCGAGGGTGAAGCTGTCTTCTACTGCACAACTTGTAAAGATGTTGAGAACTAAGTGTCCTACCCCTCCCCTAAACCTAACCCCACCCCCTCTCCCCATGGGAGCCTCCCATGCGGACATGACGGGGATGCTCGTCGAAATCTTCAAAAACAACCCCAAAGAATTACCAATGTTGGTATGGTACCAGCATATTTTGACCCCTAAAAGTTACCAAAGAAATGCACGGAAACAAGTGATAGAAAATAGCACATTTAATGCCAAAAGAACCTTTCACATCGAGAACTTTTCAAGTTAAGATATTTCTAAAAGAACTTCATTCACGTAATTCGTACTGTAGTTCTAATGAGGACAAACTGCAGAGTTCCCATTAACCCCTCGCGATGCGTATTTCATGCACAGAATTGAACAAAATCTAAAAGGGATGCACAAATTTCAACCTTTTTCACTTAATTATAGAGACTGAGAATGCCAAGGACCCTTGATTTTCAGAAGTATTGGGAACACTGATTAACTGTCGAAGCAAATTCAGGGATCAACAAACCAAAAAAGGTAACAAAAGTTACCATTATCTCTCGTATTTCCTAAGCGTTACCAAAAAGTTATGATGAGCATCCCGACGAGTCAGGCATGGGTTCCCCCCCCCCCCGAACCCAACCTTGCTTCTAACCCTAATCAAAGGGAGGAATAGGCGGTAACGTTTCTAGGCAAGTATATTTCTGTGAACTGGATGGACTCTCTTCCGCCAACACTCAAAACAGAAGTGTTGATTGATGAATGCCATGTTCCTGTTGCGGTGGTCTAGCATACTATTGGCACGAATTCATTCAAAATGAAACTTCATTAGGTATTTTTTGAGAAAATCAAGTGTTTACTTTCTGTACAAAGCGCGGCCAAAGGTTTTCGCATTATTCATTGAACAAATGGCAAAGTAGGAGCGCAATTGCAAACCAGGGCTCGTGCGGGTTCTGAAAAGTCTTGGAAAGTTTTGGAAGTTGTCAAAAACATTTATTTAAGGGTTATGGAAAGTCATGGAACTTGCGCAAATGTCCTACACAAAGGACGAGAATTTTACAATTTATCGCCACCTATCTTTCTCTTATCTCATCTAGAATATCACGTTGTTTTTGGTAAGCCACAAACAGTTTTGGTCATCAGAAATGGCGTTCAACACAGTACAAACTTTTCAAAATTTCCCGGGGAATTAAGCATATCGGATCGTTAACAAGCTTACCCCTCTGAAATCAGTATTGCTCTGCTGACTTTGTTACAGGAATATGTGAGCACCCAGATAGTCTTTCCTTCCCATACACTTTCTCTCCTTTGTCGCGCAATAAAACAGATTAGTTGTGAGAATGACCTAGAACAGGTCTAGTTGGCACAGACGTAGAAGAAAACTCAAGTAGCGCTTCGTTTCATCTGCAGCGAGAACGATATATGGCCAGAAATTAAGTAACTCGCTTTTACTGAGTAATTTCCACATGATAAAACAAAAAAGCAGCAACAGGCTGTTAGTTGATTTTTGTGTTTTATTTTTTTTAACACTGAATAATAACGTGGGATCACAGCGTTTTCAGGAAGGGACTACTAAGGATCGGGCATCCTTTGCACGCGTCTCTAGTTGCACTGTTGAAAATTTTCGGCAGTGGGAGATTGTCAGACCAAATCAGGTTCTATCGTAAGCTGGCACAAATATTGATTAATCTTAACGGCTTTTAACTGAAGTTTAACTCTTAATGTTGAAACAATTAATTTTATTTATGGGATTTAGGGAACGGGTCGACAAGCCGACTCCCCCACCCCCACCTGCATTCGTTGACAATTATGGAACTATTTTTATAAAAGAGACACTGAAAAAAAACAGTGTTTTGGAGCACAGATGGCATTTCGGTTCCCCTTTTCAGAAATGAGGGTTCGGACCATCGTTTTGCGTTCAAAATTAATTCAAGCTTATATTCAATAAAGCTGGATGGCATTTCAAAAGAAAAATATTGACTCCGTCTTTGGCTGTCGGTGAGATTTTTTAATGAGCACCCCACCCCACCCACCTCTGTTAAGTCTCTCGTTTGGAAGGCCTGGGATTAATACTGAGGGGGTATTACAATATGTATGCAACAGTTAACGAAACACCAGCTTCGCCTTGTGCCACTCCAACGCCTCTTCCGTGCTCTCCAAACTCGTCCATCCATAACTCGATCGACGCACGCTAAGCATGGACCATTTCTTAAGTAAAGCATAATTATAACAAACAGAACCAATTTGTTTCGGTGGTATCTGTCTCGCTAACCCATTTTGTTTTCTACAACAACGAGGATTTTTGTTTATTTCCCTCAAAGTCTTAATTTACTATGAATGCATACTAAAAGGTGTTATTTTCTTTTAGCAATCTAAGAAGTCCACGTGATTAACAGCTTGGCTTGACAGTTCAATAGAACTAAAAAAAATCTTGCACTTTACAAGTATAGTTGTTTATTGTTCTTGCATGTAAATTACAATGTAAAAGTTTTATTGACCTAACTCCACATCCATGGTTGTAAGCTGCTCAAAGATGTCATTAATTTATAGTCAAAAAGTTTTTGACTTTAGTTTTTCTCTTCACCAATAAATATTCTTAAATTAGTGATCTCAATTACAAATTCGTGAACTCGACACAGACGTTTATTGTGAATGTCAAGGACACTGCATGATTTTTTCCTATTTGTATACAACAAATATGCGAACTGAGGGAAAGTTATTACTCGGACCAAACAAGATGACAAGCCCTGATCAGTATATATTCTAGCTAACTAAAACAATGTCAAAAACACGCAGTGTTGATATAATCGTGCTACGAGTCAGCATACGGAAAAGACGGGATTATGTCGTCAAGATATATGACGATGTTGTGTATTTCTGCCACCGATTGAAAACTTTTCAAACTTTTTAAAATATTATTGATAAATTATGCGTAAAGCCGCCTTACCAAAACTAACTGTCAGCAGTGATTGTAAATTCCAAACTCAACTGTCCGAGTTTCACTGCGGGGCATAACGAGATGCAAATACGTACACCAGAATGAAAATGCATCGGCGCATCTAGTTTATGATGCGCGTGTGCATATTACTTTGTTCTGTGCGAACGCAAATCATTTCGGTAAGCGCGAGGACATATGATTTGGTGTGCTTTTCCGCAAATCATTTTAGTATGCGCATAAGCATGTTAATTTTATAAGCGCGTGCGAATATCATTTGGGTATGCGAATGCGCATGTCATTTGGGTAAGCGCGTGCACATGTCATTTGGGTATGCGCGTGCGCATGTCGTTTGGGCATGCGCGTGCGCATATCATTTGGGTATGCGCGTGCGCATATCATTTGGGTATGCGCGTGCGCATATCATTTGGGTATGCGCCTGCGCATATCATTTCGGTATGCGCCTGCGCATATCATTTCGGTATGCGCCTGCGCATATCATTTGGGTATGCGCGTGCGCATATCATTTGGGTATGCGCGTGCGCATATCATTTGGGTATGCGCGTGCGCATATCATTTCGGTATGCGCGTGCGCATATCATTTCGGTATGAGCGTGCGCATATCATTTGGGTATGCGCGTGCGCATATCATTTTGGTATGCGCGTGCGCATGTCATTTTGGTATGCGCGTGCGCATGTCATTTTGGTATGCCGGTGCGCATATAATTTTGGTATGCGCAGTAACATCTCATTTGAAGACGCGTATGCGCATTTAACGTTGGCACTCACATCCCTTTCTGTCCTTTATCAAAAATCGTGACAAATTTCGAAAAATTTGCAAGATTCAGTTACTGCAAATGACAAAACGTGAGCGCTGAATCATTTAAAACCAATCAGTTGTTTTCGTGTAGTTTCGATATACAACACTTTTCTTCTAAACAGACTTGTTGCCCAAATCTCCACAAATTTAGGCCAGGCTGTGAATAACATTAGTTGAAGAAGTCTTGTATGAATTGTATAAAGAGTAATCATAAATATTGTACGAAAAGATTTGAAGAACTGTCCGCGAGACTCGTATTCTTAGTAGCATTTGTTTGACGAGTAACTAGTTTTCCACACACGCCTTCGCTTTCCTTGTCTTGAGCAGCTTCTGCAGTTAAAAGATAAACAGTTAGTTTCGAAATACAGTTAAAGGATTTATTTGATTCTGTACAAATGCATTTGCCTAAAAACGTTTTTACAATAAGAATTTCACAAACTGAGCACATGTGCATGTCTGCATCTGCTAAGTTCAGCCCAGAAGGCAGAGCCGCTATCGCACAATTTTTTGGTTTTACCGTAAACCCGCTAAATGTTTGCATTTTCAAACTAACCTTTTTCGTATGCAGGTAAATCGAACTTGTAAATCGAGGCGAGGGCTTTGAATCTTCGCTCAACCAGTGTACTCGAAACGCTGCCCGGGAGAACGCAACATTATCCTTCTCGCTTCTATCTGTAAACGGTTTCAATCTCTCAAGTGGTGAGCATACTGATTATCAGATCTGTTTTTCTTTGGTTTCTATACATGCTCATTCGTTTCTGAAATTTGATTTCCACCAATCACGTTTCACCTATCACGCCTACTTAAAGCTAAAGACACGTTTTAATCAAACTGCAGTTTAACAATGCCAAGTAAAACAACAGCAGACGAAATGGATAATTTTCTTTTGACATTTGCTGTGGCAAATCAATCTTCAATTGAATAGAACAAACGTTTGCATATTTATACAGATTACATTTCATAGATAGTTGAGATGTTTATCATTGCAAAGAAGTAGATGGTTTTTGTTTGTTTTTCAATCTTTATCCGGCCAATAGAATTCAATTCAACTCAATACCTTTTATTTATACACGGAGAGTTCATCATGAAAAACATTTATCTTTTTGTATCGAACATCTGTTTTCAAAGTACTACTAATATTCAGTAGAAAGAAAACTAATATAACTAGCTGTTTTTAGAAGGGAACAAGTTTTTGCAAATGGTGAAAAGGAAGGGTCTCTTGGCAGCTCTTGAAACGCAGCCGTACATGTCGGTAAACGCCAACAAAGCTCAGAAAACTTGCAAAAAGCAAGAAAAGTGTACAAAAGACCAGGGCTTTAACACACCCGGCCAGGTTTCCTTATCTTGCTTTTTTAGTTCACTGTAAAAAGTCAGTCGCGTAGTTTTTTGTGCCCAAAAGAAGTTAGAATAAGACAATTTTGTTGCTTCTTCAAAACCATGTTTTTCGAAGTTGCCAATATTCCAGCGATTCGATTAAAAAGTCAATGCTGGTGCTCATCAAGAGAAAATTGATTGAAAACCCATTCAATAAGTCCGAATTTCTGTGAAAAGTTACCCAGTATTCTTGAGGAGGCCATGCAAAAAACGGGAAGCGAGTTTTACCGGCATGACAACAGGCTGACGTCAGTTCAGACCGGAAATGACACAAAGAAGAATAAGGTTAAACGATATTATTTTAACAAGGATGACAAAGAAGAAGGATGTGGATTTTTGGATTTGCCGCTGGTTTTTTTAAACAAAGTCAGTGCGAAGTTATTAAATGCAAAAAAGCAAATTGGTTTGTGACAAAAGTAGCTATCGAAGTATGTCTGTACAAAACATTTACTGTTAATGTTAATATTTTTTTGGGGGATTTTGAGGAGGGGCCGACAAACCCACCGTCGACAATTAATGAACGATTTTTTTAATGAGACACTGAAAAAACGTGTTTAGGAACACAGATGCCATTTCGGCCCCCCTTTTCAGAATTGCGGGTTCGGACCATCGTTTTCGTGTGAAAATCGTACGTTTTGCATCCAAAGTGTATCAGTTTTTTTATATTCGATAAAGCTGGGTGGCATTTCAAAAGAAAAATATCGACTCCGTGTGTGGCTATCAGCGAGATTTTTTATTAAGCACCCCAACCCCACCCAATCTTCTCGTTTGGAAGTCCTGAAGTGTGATAAGGGGGCTTATTAAAGAGATTACGATACGTATGCAATAGTTAACGAAACATCAGCAATAGTGTGACCGGGTGAATGACATACGTGTTTATTTTAAAATTCTGTAGAACATTTTGTTGTCCTTTTAATGGTACGTCGCGGCTGTCGGAACACAAGATGCATACCACAGATGCACATGTGTCATGTTACGTTAAGAGTTAACGTCGCCAAGTCTGCAATAATTTATTTATGACACTAGCAATGGCCGTTATTCTTTCATTTGAATTAGAGAGCAAAGTTTAGTAAATTTTTTTGGTGTGGCAAATGAAATGTCCACGAAGTAATATGATATCTCAGACTTGTTTCAGTCGATTTGTGACGTAACTAATGACGTCACACGTACTCAAGTGCAAATTGTAAAAATTGTAAAATCCGGCGAATGACGTTATTATAGTAGTTTTCTTATTTTCTAAATTTTCTCCTACCCGGTCTTTGTTTGTTTTGTATTTTTTAGACCCTATCTACAAAAATAGTTTCAAAAGACAAAGACTTAACTACAACTGGCATGGAACGAATACCTCCTCCTCCCCTCTCTCGTTTCTACAAAAGTATATCGAGTTTCTTTTTGATTTTATTCACTTCAAGACATTTATAAAATTGGAATGGGCTTAAATACAACTTCCCTGTTTGCTGCATTAATCAAGTGCTTAAACCAAGCGTTTTTGGCTGTGCGTGCTTTCTGTGGGATAGTTAGAAGGAAAACCTAAGAAAACACCGTTTTATGAAGAAATGATGTCATCGTGACTTCATCACCACGTCATTTTGATTCGTAACATAGTGCAATTAATTGGGTGTTGAAGTTCCATCAAACCTTCAAGTTTCATGACAACAGCGTCAAACCACCTCCCCCCTCCCCCAAGGCCGGGGAACCCCGAAAAAGCCCAGGTGGAATAGGGTTAAGGGAGTAGGGCAGAATGATGCGGGAGGAGCAGCAGAAGTTTGTGTGCGCTCATCCCCCTCAAGGTGGCCGTACGGCACCCAAAGGACAGCACCGCGCGTGGTACACAGCATTTAACAATGTTTTACACTCACTATACATACAAAATCTCGAATCGCTGAAACAATACCGCGTTCATCTGATAACTGATAACTTTATTCAACCACGGTAAGTCCTTCAGGAATATTTAAAAATATACACTAAAATGCAAGTTTTACTAATTCCAACTAATACTAATCTCTAATTATTTTAAAATTCAAAATTTACAAGTTAAAATAGAAAAAAAATCTTCTGCTTTACAGGGACACCTTCAGAAAGTGTGGCAGCTTATTTTGGATTTGAATTGGTTTAATGATGTTGCCTGCTTTATATTGGAAGGTAAGGTATTCCTAAGCACCGCTCCATTGTAGCTAAAGCTCCGTCTGTAATTCTCTCTGTGAGGGAGTGACACTGTGAGTTTACCTTCCGTATCTCTGAGAGAATAGGAAGGCGTATCGGATCGATTAACAAACTTCGTTTTTAAGTAATTCGGAGATTCGTTGTTTAATACTTTATACATTAAAATTGATTGTGACACTTTACGCTGATGATCGAGAGTATTCCACTCAAGTAACTTAAATAGATCATTAGCGTTAGTGTCATAGTTAGAAAAGGTTATAATACGGGCTGCGAGGTTCTGAAGTTTCTGAACTTTGTCGGAAAGGCCTTTGTTACAGTTTCCCCACAGCGCACTACAGTAATCAAAATGAGGCTGTACTAAAGCGTTATAAACAGTAATTAATGTTTCGCGGGGAACTAGATGTCTACAGTAATTAGTGTTTCGCGGGGAACTAGATGTTTAACTCGTTTGATTGCGTTTATCCCGGAGGATATTTTTTGGAAATCATATGAACATGATTTGTCCAGTTTAAGTTTTCATCAGTTTGTACTCCCAGTGACTTTGACAATGAGACCTGTTGCACTGGTTTGCAATCAATGACCAAATTTGGTTTTCTGAGAGATTTGATAGCCTTTGTTTTGTGCCAATTAGTAAAAACTCTGTTTTCGACATATTCATCGTGAGTTTATTGGCTGCAAGTCAATTATGAATCTTCTAAGGTCAGAGTTAACACATTCATTGTCTTATGTATATCGCTGCTAGCATATGTAATGCTAGTATCATCAGCATACATTCTTGGCTGGGAAAATTCCAAAGAGTAACCGGCCCAAACACTAAATAAGATTATTCCAAACAAGTTTGTTCGACAAAAATTTGTTGGTACTGTTACGTGTTAACAGGTTTTCACGCGCTGGAAAAGAAGCACTTGAACATTGTAACGATAAAGCAATTTGTACGGGTTTTTAAGCAAGTCTGTGTTTTAAAACTTAAATTGTTTTCCAATCATGATAAGTTGAAACCTGTTCAGCGAGTAGTGAGAAAGCAGTTTAAGTTGTAGAAGGTTGCTTCTAAAATGTGACGGCCTTTAATTAATTACGTTTCTTTAAAAGCATAATTATATCAACAAATAGAACCAATTTATTTCGGTGGTCCGTTTTGTTTTGCACAACAATGAGTATTTTTGTTAGTTCCCACAAGGTCTTGAATTACTGTGATTGCTTAATAAAAGATGTTAATTTTCTTCTTGCAGCCTTAGATGTCCACGTGATTAGCAGCTCGGTTTGACAGTTCAATATATCTAAAAATAAATTTTACACTTTATGATTATAGCTAAATATTGTTCTTGGACAAGAACTGCACTTGCTTGTAAATTACAATGTAAACGTTTTATTGAGCTGACTCCACATCAATGATTGAAAGCTGCTCAAAGATGTTAATAATTTGCAGTCAAAAAGGTTTATGTCTTTCGTTTCTCTCTTGACCAATAGGTATTCTGATATTAGTGATCTCAATTACAAGCTTCTCTTGAACTCGACACATTGGATATTTGTTGTGAATGTCAAGGACACTGCATAATTTTTTCCTACTTGTATACAACTTCTATGCGAACTGAGAAGAAGCTATTACTCGGACCAAAAGATGACAACCGGCCCTGATCAGTATATATTCCAGCTAACTAAAACAAATTCAAAAATACGTAGTGTTGATGTATTCGTTCTACGAGTCAGCATATGGAATAGACAAAAGTTTGTCATCAAAATATATGACGATGTTGTGTATTTCTGCCACCGATTGAGAACTTCTTAAACGTTTTGAAATATTGTTGATAATTAAGCGCAAAACCGCCTTACAAAAATTAACTGTCAACAGTGATAGAAAATTTTAAACTCAACTGCCTGAGTTTCAGTGCGGAGCATAACGAGATGCAAATGCGTACACCAGAATGAAAATGACCTGCGCATTTAAAATTATAAAGCGCGTGCGCATATCACTTTGTTGCTTGCGTGCGCATTTCATTTCGGCAAGCGCGTGGACATATTATTTGGTGTGCTCTTGCGCATATAAATTCAGTATGCGCGTGAGCATATAAATTTAATATGCGCGTGCACATGTCATTTTGGTATGCGCGTGAGCATGTCATTTTGGTATGCGCGTGCGCATGTCATTTTGATATGCGCGTGCGCATGTTATTTTGATATGCGCGTGCGCATGTCATTTTGGTATGCGCGTGCGCATGTCATTATGGTATGCGCGTGCGCACGTCATTTTGGTATGCGCGTGCGCACGTCATTTTGGTATGCGCGTGCGCACGTCATTTTGGTATGCGCGTGCGCACGTCATTTTG
>JAOBYE010174329.1:0-17977 GCA_025403585.1 Parazoanthus swiftii
GGGGGAATCCCTGGAGGGGGGCGAGGGATGGGGGCGAATTCCCTAGTGAATCAGCCCCGAGGGGAAGAATTCCCTAGTGAATCCGCCGGTGGGGGGCTAATTTTTTTTCGGGGGCGAAATCCCTGGGACACCGGCTTAGGAAACTCGTTATATGATAATCATACGCGAGATTTTTTTTAAGCAGCATGATTGAAGAAAAAACTGTGTACATTTCTAAATGGACGTTCAGTGTTTTTCATTAGTAAGGGAAACTGTATCGAGTTTCCCGCCACCTCGGTACCGACCGTCAGCTCCTATAGCAGGGGAAGATAACAGGTAATAGGAAACACATAACAGATAACAGGTAACGGGTGACATGTAGCAAGAAACAGGTAACGGGCAACAGGCAATGCAAAGGATAACGAGTAACAGAAAACGGGCAACAGATAACGGGTAACAGGTAACAGATTACGGGTAACGGGTAACTAGTAATGGGTAACGAGTAACAGGTAACATGTTACAGGTAACAGGTAACGGGTAACATGTAACGGTTAACCAAGTAATATAACAGGTAACGGGTAAGAGGTAAGAGGTAAGAGGCAACAGATAACGTGTGACAGATAACAGGAGACGGAAAACGAGTATTAGGTAACAGGTTACGGCTAACGGGTAATATTTTTAGATAAAGGGTAACAGATAACAGGTAATAGGAAACAGGTAAACCGACAAAACTTCAATGTTGATCAAATGTGTAAGACCATAATCCCTTTGCATGTTTTCTTCATTTTCCTGAGTTCTACCAAGACTCAGGGTTTTTTTTTTTTTAGTTAAAGTTTCAATTCAAGGAGGATTTTCAACCGCTGTCATGGTAAACGGTTTTGCTTTTTAAAGTTTAACCACCCTTATGCGATCAAAATGTAATAATTTATTTTCGCACACAAATTTATGTTCCTGCTGCTGTTGCTGTTATGGATTTTGTTGACACCTTTTTTGTCGATGTCGTTGTTACTGTAGCTGTTGTCTTTGTCGTTTCTGCCTTGCTGCTGTTGTTCTGGCTGTTGTTGTTATCGTCGTTACGTCTTTGTTGTTGTTATAGCTATTGCCGTTGTCGTTGCTGCTGTTGTCAGTGATTTTGTTATTGTTGCATGATGCTAACCTGGATTTATATGCTTCCACTTCTCTGTTCTTCTCTTTGTAAAGTTCTTTGAACTCAATATCTCGCTTCTCACCCAAACGTTTCTCCCGCTCCAACCTATAACAAACGTCCTCAATCTTTATGGAATGTAATCACAAGAAAGGCCTGAAAACTATAAAAAAATACCTGAAAACTACAAAAACTGACCTGAAAACTATGAAGACTGAATGCAAGCAAAAATCAAACATGAACGTCAAAATTGCAGAGAAGTCCTAAATCCAGTTTTACCCAAGTTTCAAAAAAATATTGCCACAACCATCAACGGCATTTTGCGTGACTGTAGCCACAAAAATGGGCAATTTATATAAATTTACGGCCTTTTAATTGGAAGCTTTCTGGCAATTATGTATAAAGATTAAATAAAATGCTTGGACAGTCATGATTTATACGATATTCGCAAGTATTCAGTCACATTGCATTTGCCGAGGGCATCTCAAAATAATTGGCAAAAACCCCCCTTGGTATATAAGAAATGCTGGAAGAACCATTACGACATAAAGTTTCAAGTTTTCAACTCCAAATACTTACTGCTGCTCTAGAACGTTCACTCTTTCCTGTAACAGATTGTTTTCTTCTTGATATCTCTTAATACATGGAACATCAGTCCTAAATAGAGAGCCGAATGCGGTAGGAAAGTGAATTAACTCTATCTTATACGGGGAAAAGAAGGGGGGGGGGGGTGTTAAGAAAGTTGCTCGACAACTTTTGAGCAAAAGCTTTTGCTTTGAGTCACTTTTTATAGCTTTCGAAGGTTATTGCCACATTTAAAAGAGAGAAAACGCGAATTAACTTTTTTGAAAACCTGTATTAAGGAGTGAAATGTTAGTATGGAGATCAAAGATACTATTTTATATCTGTATGTGCCTAAAAGTAAATGGGTTTTCTGCCACGCGCCGACCACCAATGAAATGATTCCACCAGTCAGCGGTTATGCAGGTAAACATTGCAAAACTAGGAACTAGCTGTTGAAATCAAAATGGCGAATCGTTGGTGTTCTTTCGTTGCGTCCATTATTTCTAAACTTACTATAATTAATTTAAAGTTAAATTAGCTTTAATTTAGCATTTTAACCTTATTACTCGGGCCGGAAGGCACCGAGTTGAGGTTTCGGCTCCGTTTTTATTTTATTTTTTTTTTTTACGTGTCGCGATTGTTTGGGCATGCGTTAACTTGCATGGTGGCGCAGTGGTTAGTTGCGTCTGATAGAGCTTGGATCTCAACAAGGCACGGGTTCGAATCCCGAATGATTCGTCTTTTAAATTTTTTTTTCCCTCGCTGATTTTTTTTTCTCTTTTCTCTTTCTTTTTTTTTCAAAACGGAGCAACTCATTTTAGCAGAAATCAAAGCTTTATTGCATAAAATCATGATATAAGTTATAAACAATCTAATAAATAATTGAAGGCCTTTTCAGTCATGCACGAGCATTATTATTGGATTCCCGTTTTATATTCATATTTCCTTTCCAACGGCGGTAAACAAAATAGATCGAAGTATTTATTGCAAATTTGCCAAGTATACGGCAGGCCGGTTTGAGTTAGGCTACGGCGTAGCCTCTTGTTTTTCGTGCATTCGAAAAATATTCACCATAGCAGGCATTTCCATAAACAGTTTCATGATAATAGTGTTGGATTGTGGTGTTTTAGTGTTTAGTGTTTTTAGTTTTGAAAAAGGGGTTATTAATCAAGTAATGCTCAACTGCTTAACTTTGAAGAGACAAATTAGTAGAGGTAATCATACAACTTCAAGTGCAATCGGAATTATATTTTGCACAAGTGTGTTTTCGAGCCCGCAGGGTGAGTTAAGTTTGAATCTTTTGAAAAACTCACAAATGCAATTTAATTTCAAACTGAACGAGAAAAGTCGTATGATTACTTATGAATAACAAACATCATTTGACATCATTTGACTATAGACGGATTAACTGGGCAATCTGAATCAGTAGGAGCCAGAACGGCGATTGATTTTTTTTTTATCATAAGCTTGTTAATAAGTTATATAAATGAGACTTCTCTTGTTCAGGACTGTACTGGTGACGATTGGATGTCTGCCACAATCTCGAGCCACCATTCCAAGTACGGCCTTCGTGCTCCCAATGCAATATCCCCACACCTTAATAATTCGTAAACTTAACACTGTTCTACAACAGTATATCTTCTATCAAAATATCACAATTTTTTAAGCATCATTATTTTACACAATAATATTCTTACTTTGCATTCTTGTTTTGCGTTTCTTTTTGTGATGAATGTTTGTCTGGGTTTTCTTCTAACAGATCACCTAGCGCTGCTGGGAGATCTTGAAATATTCCCATTTTTGAAGAGAGCCATTTCCTTGCCTCGTCTGCTTTCGATGCCATGGACTTCAACTTTATCTGTGAGAATATAAACTTGCAAACGATGAGCAATTCCACATCCGAAACACCTTGAGATTCTTAGAATACAACTTTTAAAGGCTATGTTAATTTCCAATTCTCGGAAACACCGGAAACTGTGAGGGATAGGTAGAGTCCCTGATCAATGTGCCATGACCACTGATAATCGGGTTCATTTATTGATGTATTTCGATAAAACATTCAAAACACCGAGAGCAGCTCCTTCCAAAATCGGCTTTATAAAATGGCAATTTAGACATTAAGCCAGAGTTTCGCTAAACGTTATCGCAACCAAGGTTAAACTTAAAACAACAAGGTTTTGAAGATGAAAGAGCTATCGGCTTTGTTTACGTTGACATCCTTAGTCTCCTTAGTTCCGGGAAATCCTGGCTGAGTACCTGGAAATTAAAACTTAATTGAAAGACATAAGCCTGATCCAACGAGAATACGTGTTTAACCTGAGAAAGAACTGACTACAGGAACTAAGATCATACGAGAAGCCTAAAATGTTCGGTAAGTATTCGATGAAAACACTTGTTGTTTTAAATACATAACCATGCACTTTACATTCAGCTAAAAGCAAATTTGCATTTTACGTAATGACTGAACAGAGCAATAAACAATCATAAAGTTAACGCGAAGTCTGGCGATATACCTGAAGTTCTGTTTAAATCAAACGTTATATTAAAGTAAAATGTGATTTTGAAATAATAAAATAACAAAAATATTCATAAAAAACTAAAACCCAGCAAGACAGCAGAAAACGAAAGTATTGTTCTAAATAGTGCTGACCAGGGTTATATAATATCGTAAGATATGCTGAGAAATATAAAACATGTTTTATCTTTTTCCGTGAAGAGAATCAGATAAACTCTACGGGAAGGCAACTTTGTAACCTGAAAAAGACACTGAGCATAGATTCAGGGCTAATACTTCGAACAAAGTTTGGCTTTTACAAGCTTTAGGGGCCGACTATTATATACTGGAATGGAATAATTTTAAACAAATTTTGAGCAGTCGTATAAGATGGGAAAAAGTCAACGTTTCGAAAATATTAAGAATTTTTAAAGAAAAAGAATGGGAAAATGATAAAAATATTAGCAGCAGGAACATAGCCGAAGATGTTGTTCAAACCATGCACCACGGCCGGCCCTTTCACTAGGAAACCAAATGGTCGACACTGCTCATTTGCCTTATTAAGGAACAGGTATTATTCTTCTAAGTTGGTTGCTAACAAGAAAACGGAGTATTTATTGTAATCGTATTCTTACAAAGGGCCTGGGGGACGCAACAACAGTGCATGCGCAACTGTTTTTTCTGAGGACTGTTTATCAGAGTTTTAGCTGTTTGTTCAAATTTTAGTTTTGCATAGTTGCTTTGTTTTACATGCGTTGGCCAAAACGAAAAACTGACGTGCGGCATATCAGATTGCAAAGCAATCGCCTTAATTTATTCCCTACTGCGAAGGGAATAAAGCGGCTGCTTTTGAAGCTAACTTCACTGTCCTTCACTTGAGAGAATTTCACTCCCAGAAATGAGTATGTTTTTCATGTTAATAAAAAAAGTGAGAGATAAAAAAATAACGTCACTACGTTTCAGGTGCATCTCTGGAATCCTCGATGCAGGATTTATTCCTGAGGCCTAAACAAAATTACCTCGCTGTGGTTGCCATTGATTTCGGAACGACATACAGTGGATTCGCCTTTGCGTTCAACCAGAAAGGAGGAGAAGGCGGTATTCATATGAATAAAGATTGGGGCAATGATCAGGGATGCAGCACACCTAAGACTCCAACTTGTTTGTTGCTGAAACCAAATGGCGAGTTCCATTCTTTTGGGTACGAAGCAAAAGAAAACTACGCAGCTTTAACAATGGACGAAGTTCAACTGTACTATTATTTTGAGAGATTCAAGATGACGCTACATGGATCAACGGTATTGTGTGACTTAAAACTGTTCCAAAGAGTTACGTTGTTGTTATTAAAAAAAAAAAAAAAGTTCTTTCTAATATCATACCCACCTCAACCAACACAACTCAACAAATGCCTGTGTTACTCAATGGGAGTTTACATTGTTAGATGTGGTGTGTGTTTTGCTTAATTTAAAACAAGTATTAGGACTGGGAACTCCCTTTCATGCTAAAGTCTCTTCAATCTTTTTTTCAGACCTTGAACCGAGAAACAACTCTGACAGCCACAAATGGGAAAGGCATGAAAGCTCTTACAGTCTTTGCCCATTCAATGAGGTACTTAAAAGAGCTGGCTGTCCAAATAATACGAGAGAGAACTGGAGACGATATGTTCCATGCAGGTGATATCCAGTGGGTGTTAACTGTGCCTGCAATTTGGAAGCCAGCGGCAAAACAGTTCATGCGTGAGGCAGCGTACGAGGTACGTGGTGTAATTCTTAAACAGTTAAAATTGTCTTAACTTTTGTCTTTGTTACAGTATTGCTATAGCATTGTTACTTACTTGCTAAATATTTACCAGAACAAAGGTAGCACTTGCCAGTAAACATTTTATTAACATGCAGTACTCCAGTGAGAACCAATTACCCTGAAAGATCGAATGTTTTGTGGACAAAACCTTAAAAAAAATTTTGATTGGTTTTCTATTCAAAGTATTATTTCTCATCATTTTGTAAGATTCATTGTCTGTCATGTAGATTTTCGGAAAGACATTAGCGCAGTATGGTTATTATATTAACTTATATTTCTTCTTCTGTGCATTTTTCTGTTAATTTTGTATCATCTTTTATATTTTGACGGTTATTTATGTTCACATGCAGTGAAAAAATCAACCTAATTGTTCTTGAAAGATCATTGACGATTTCCAAAAAATTCCCAAAATTTCAAGTTTCAAATTTTAAAAGTTTTCTAATATTTTCAACAGTTAAATTTTAAAACCATCGAAAAAGCTTCAAAGACCCGTGGTTTTGTCTCTAAAGGAAAATACTCGTTCGAGCTATAAAATATTTTACACACATGTGGTGTTTGTTCGTAAAATGATGGTTTTGAAATTAAGAAATAAATCTGATACACTAATTCCTGTATAATACCTGTTTTTATATCATTCTTGGTTTGATTTCCATACCTTTACATTGCTCTTTCTATTCCTTTTCTTGTATTCTTGTTGAGGCGTCTGAAATTTTTTATATTATTGTTAAATATTGTCAGTCTACGTTTCCTTCGTTTGCTGCTTTTCTGTATTTCTACTGGCATTGATTTTAATCTATTTTCGTTTGATGCAATTGCTAAGGCTGGAATTGCTTCAAAAGATAGTCCTGAACAGCTTCTTATCGCTCTTGAGCCGGAGGCAGCCTCAGTGTATTGTCGAGAGAAAAAGATGCGAGAGTTTCAGTCGGAAAGTGGAGATTCAGGCATTTCTGATGTCTTTGCAAGCCCAGGATCGAAATATCTTGTTATTGATATTGGAGGTAATTTTTTTTAACTGTCGCATTCTTACTGCAAACTGGCGATCACTAATAAGAAGTATCATTCGCAATATTACATTAACACATTTTAGAGCTAATTTAAGAGGCGCATAATACTACCGGTATAAACATCACTTTCAGTTTCTTTTCAGCAACCCCCTTTATGCATTTCCTGCGTTGCATTTATGTAAGATATTCCAGTGAGAATTACGTAGTTTTCAACGTATAAATCTCAACTAAAAGCCTTATTAATCACTTTCAACTGTATTTGATACAATCGTAATGCGTTACAAAGTCCATTATTTAACCATTAGATGCAAAAGGAGTTTGTTGATGCTAAGAATAGCAACTGCCGTCGCAACACCTGGTTGATTTATTTGAAACTAATGACACTACAACAAATTCCCCTTATGATTTGTGCAGGTGGCACTTTGGACGTGACAGCACACGAAGTGGTGCAAGGCGGTAATATCAAAGAGATCCACCAGGTTACAGGTGGGCCATTTGGCGGAACCAAAGTTGATCAAGAATTCGAAAACCTATTAGAACAACTTTTTGGAAAGCCACTTATAGATAGTTTTCGCAAAACCTCTCCTGCTGAGTGGCTAAACCTGATGAACGAATTTGAAATGAAGAAGCGGGGACGAAGGGCATTTGAAGGCACAGCCACTCGGTTGCGGTTACCGCGTAGCTTCGTGACGTTCCTATTAAACCACGGTTACCCTGATCCTAACACAGCTATCTCCAAGTACTACGACCCCCAGGATGTCAAGATTTACAATAGCGAGTATCTGTGCCTGGGACCAGAAGTTATGAAGCAGCTCTTCATGCCAGTTTTAAAAGGAATCGAGTCTCATCTCCAGTCGCTGCTAAAGGAACCATCTTTGAAAAAGGCAAAGTTCTTTTTCCTGGTTGGAGGCTTCGCTGAATCAGTTCTCCTCCAAGATGCGATACGAAAGACATTCAGCAGGAATTACCGCGTGTTGATTCCAAACTATGCCAGCATTGCAGTTGTACAAGGAGCGGTTTTGTATGGCCTCAGACCTCAAATCTTTGAGTCGCGGATGCTGTCCACCACCTACTGCTTTAAAGTAACCCGTAAGTTTAAAGACGGTGTTCATCCTCGTTCAAAACGCAAAATGATTGAAGGGGTTGCCCGGTGTAAGGATTGCTTGGTTGTCGTGGTTAAAGAAGGTGAGACCGTCAAAGTAGATGAGACAAGACACTTTCGAAACTATCAACCAATACGTAGCACCCAGACTGCCGCTTCCTTTGCCTTCTACACCTCCCGTTCAACCAATCCTAAGTTTACCACTGATCCAGAGGTAGGTCCGTCCATTGGAAAGGTCACCGTTTCGTCTCCTGACACGACTAAAGGAACTAATCGAAATATTGATGTTTCCGTATACTTTGGTGGCACTGAGATAAAAGCCACAGCTTTCGACAAGACAAGTGGAAACAAAAAGACGGTTGATCTTGATTTCCTTTGCAAATAGTCATTTCATAACGGTAACCTCTTGTGATACCTTCTTTGGAAAAAGAAACAATTGTTAGCGCTATATAATAACATTGTTAGTAATCCTCCAGCAATGTAACATCAAATTCAGTAGCGCAATGGCACCAAACGTATATTTTATTCGAACTTGAATTTACATATCTGAGAAACAATTAGCTTTAAATCTACGCTGCAACTCATTACTGCTATGAAACTTGTTAATATTGAATTTCTCTGGACTCTAGGGGGAGGTGCGGATGAAAAAGTATACGTAGCCAGCCGCTTTTAACTGCGAAATTATTCGTACTATCCGTTTCACAAGCGTGGTGCTTACTGATTATGTCAATATGGATAAGCACATTATTTGGTTATGAAGTTACAACAATAGTTTTCTGGTGATGTGAAAACTGGTCTTAACTAGTTATTTTTAAAACCAGTATGTACTTTTTTTTTACCTCCGCCACCTGTTCGAGTCAAATGCTAAGTTTAAACAGATTATACTGTTTTAGTTGAGGTTGTCGATGTCTGAAAAGCAAAACTTATTAATTTTGCAAATATTCAAGTATTACATGAAACTAGCTTTCGTAGTCCTTGTTGTTAGGTCATTTTCGGAAATTAGCAAGAAATAAATTTAGGCGTTGACTGCAAAAAACATTTGTCAAACAAACACTTAAAAGAAACTTGAACCTGTGAATCGTGAAAGGTTTCTTACAACTGCAAGCCATTATTTTCAAAAAATAGTTATGAATAACCAATTAAAAAAACTCAAAGTTGTGTTTTTTCGCAACTACATGCCGTGCTTTAACAATAAAGAACGGCACAGCCTAGCTACAACTATTACGAAGGGTTAAACAGTTCGTGAAATGACAATTAATCATTGTCTTATCAACTGTCGTTGTTCTTCGCCTTTTTAAATTCCCAAACGAGCAGTGAAGCAGCAAGCAAATGGTGTAGCCAAATCGTTGGAGTGTCATACTGCCTATTGTCACTGTTAAAATAAAACAAGATAAAACAGGAATTAACGCGTATTAAATTATGGCAAATAATCAATTTACAAGCCTTGAATCAGGGGTGGATCCAAACTAGTTCACCTGGTTTCCAGAAACTAGTCCCAGTTTTGTGACGCTCAAAATTTTTAGTCCAAAAGTTTTACGTTACTGTCCGTTTTATTTTCGCAGTACGGTACTACATTGCTTTTTCGGTCTTACTGCACCGTTTCCCACCCTCCCTCTCTTCCCTTGTCAGAGTTATTTGACCAGTTCGTGGTAACTCACTGGCAAAAGCCCTGTGAAAAACCCGCGCTTTGTTCTATTATTTGCAGTGAATCAGTCACAACATAATTTCATTGGTCGCAAAATTTCCGATGATTTGGAAACCACTCAAAATGTCTTCCCATTGGCTACAAAGATTTCGGAAATCACTCACAAACGACTTACGTTACATAAATAGCTTGGAACTTTCGTTGAGCGTCAGCAAAAGACATTTAGTTTAAAATTTTGTTGTTGCCCGTTCGAATTATTGGCTGGTCAGGACATATTGAATGTAAAAGACTGGCCCTGAATATTGAAAAACAGACCAGAAAAAGCTCCGTAGATGTGAAAGAATTCGATTCAGTACAAATAGTTAGTAAACAAATATACGCACTCCACTCTGTTTAATAAGAGCTACTTTCCGGATCGTTCGCAAACGAACAGTGAAACATGCACAAATTAAATTGTGAATTATTCTATCGTTACGGGGAACGTTATCACGGATTATGTTCGCTGTTTCGGTTACATATAGATGTAATATAAGGTGAGAGGCGAATAAAATTACGTGAGTAATTTATTACATTTACTTCCACAAAAAATATACAGTTGGACTCTGTTCGCTTGCTAAGAAAAACTGACCACATGTTAGTTTTCATTTCGCGAGTCGAACTGAGAGGTTTTGATTCGATTGTCTACATGTAGCACTGACCCACCTAACTCTCGCCAAGAGCCGAGGGTGTAAGCCTTCTAAGAAGGTCCGGGGACATGCTCACCCGGGAAGTTTTGAAAATTAGTTTGTCTAAAAACGTGTTTCCTGGGTTTTAAACGCCATTTGAAACAAAATCAGTGTCTAAAACTAGTAAAATACGACAAGTTTTTCTCAAACTTGGAGCAATTTTCTGAGCTTGATACATTTGACACATTTGCTGATGTGTTTTACACTGTGTTAAATTATGGGAGCATATCTGGCAAATTAATTAGTATAATTTTAAATTGTAACTAACAACGAATAAATCATCGAATAACATTTGAAACACTGTTTTTGAAAGAAATTTTAATATTGCAGTTTATCAGCTAATGCGAGTTTTAAACATTGAAATTTCCTCAAAAACATACTTTGCCAAACTGGGCTCAGGAACCACCAATAATCCTGGGTAGAATAAGGTTACCTAATCACAGTAATCACAAAAAATGAAGAACATTCATTTTTATCCCATAGATGTACAATTTTTAAAATGTGGATTTCTTTCAGATCAGGTGTTTTTATCATTTTCAGTAACTTGAAAATCTGTGTGCTGCGAGAACGTGGTTTGGTAAAATTTATCTTCTGAGAGCCCGAAGCCTTGGCCAAACGTAAATGCAAGTCTCGCAAATCAGTGCAAGTTTGACCTTCAAATTGTTGATATGTTGACTGTTTCAGGTGAATTGTTTTGTCGTTAAAAGCATACCTACAAACCTTCATTTGTAGGTTTAAGTCAAAACCTAGAATCTAGTTTTTACTGTACGTATAGGGTATATGTTATATTTATTTAAAATGAATAAATCATTTTGTCTTTTAATTAGGAAACGGCTGACGTAAAATTGCAGTGTTGCTCAACCTCTAAGATTGATTGTTATTTCATAAGAAGTGTCTGCTTAAGAAGTTGCAGACAGAAAGTCTAAGTACGTAGTTTTATTAATTCCATTGTCCAGGTTGACTATAGTAACCTTTAGCTCAGTTTCTCCAAAATGCAAGTTGATTTCAATATCTTGTGGCTTCAGTGCATCAGGTATCTCCAGAACTAGACCCCCAGGAAGCTTGCGAACTCCTTCATCCGTCACGAATTGAACATCATTATTTTCCGAGGCGTAAAAATCGATTCTTACTTCTTTCTGGTTTGTACAAAGAGTAGAGAAACCGGAGATCCTCTTCTTCTGATTAACCTTCACAGCTTCCCCTGCTTTTACAATTGTGTAGAACACATCCCGGCATCTTGGAACTCCGTCTACGTAGAACTTTTTATCTTCGGGATGTAGCCCGTCGAGAAACAATCTACACACCTTTACGCCATATGAAAAGCTGGTGATTCTAGATTCAAACGCGTCGGGGTTTTTGCCAAACATTACAGCTCCTTGCACAACGGCAATACTGGCATATTGAGGTATTAAAACCCTGTATCGGTTTCCAAACTCGCTTTTGATAGTTAACTGAAGTAAAGGGGAATCTGCAAAACCGCCAACAAGAAAAAAAAACTTGACACCATCGAGCTCCTTGTTCTCTACCAAAAACTGTAGATGACTGGTGATTCCACTGAGAACAGGCTCGAATAGCGTCTTCATAACAATAGGACTCAGGCAAAGGTACTCTCCACCGTAAAGCTTCACCTGATGTAAGAAACGGTAGAAGGTTGTAGCATCGATTGATAAATCAGCACTTCACACTGCAGCTATAAATGTCAGAGAGGATAGCTGGAAATTAAAGTGTTTTTAGTAGACCGAAGATTTTGAAAAATGGAAGAAACCGAATAATAAGAAATAAAAGAAGAAAAAGAAGAAGTAGAAGAACAACAACAACAACAACAACAACAATGACAACAACAACGACGACGACGACAATGACAACTGCAAGAACAAGAACAAGTAGCAGAAGGTGAAGTAGAAGTAGAGGAGGAAGAAGTTAAGGAAATTGGAGGAAAACATAAGGAAAAAAAGAAAAGAAATATAAAAGGATAAAATTATGTATAAGAAGAAAATGGAGAACAGAGACGAAGAGAGGGACACTACATTGGACGAGATGCATGGATAAAGTAAAATGAATGCAGAGGCAACGAGAAGAAAAGAAATGGGATAATAAGATTAATTGTAAGGACACGTACTGTTATTTATTTTCAGACACACTCGTCCAAAAAACTGGGTTTTTGTGTGTCCTAACCGGGACTCGAAATGAGATCGAGTAGCAAAACGAGAAAAGGAAAGAAAGAAAATGGAGAAACAGAAAATAAAAGAAGGAATTTGTAAAACAACCTGGCAGAGATAAACAGAAGAAGAACTTTGATAAAATAACTTAGAAACTTGGTTTTACCTCGTTAGGGCAGTAGTGTCTTGAGATTACGGCACTCAGGTCAGAGCCGTACTGGCTGGTTAGAGTGTTGACAAAACTGCGAGGAAGTCTTATCCGTGTCAACGCACCCTCGATCACACGCTTTCCACGCTTTTTCATCTCGAAGTCATTCATGAGACACAGCCAGTCGGCCGGATAGTTGAGCTGGTAGCTGTAAAGCAATCGCTCACCAAATATCTCCTCCAGAAGGTTATGGAACTCTTCATCAACCTTTGTTCCTCCCCAAGGTCCTCCCGTAACTTTGTATATCTCTTTGAGGGCCCCATTCGGTAAAAGCTCGTGCACAGTCACATCAAGAGTACCTCCTATAGCAATGAATTTTGTTTTTTACTGAAAATATCAAAATAGCTTATAATAAAGTAAAAACGTAGACCTATAAATTACACATGTTTTAAATACTCTATCCGTTGCGAGATAAAAACAGGCTAGTTCTAAGTTTCCGTTAGTTTTAAACATTATTGTTCATTCGATAATAGATAATGACGATTGGGCAGCAATCATAATGTCAGATAGTCAAGAAACATTTTCTACTATCTACTATATCAGTTCTTAAGAAATCTCCGAAACAAAAACAAAGGACACATGAGTTAATATATATACTTAATACGTTAACAGTAGAAACATGTGTGTATATTTTAGTCAAGACTGAATGTAATTATAACACACCTCCTATGTCGATCACCATATACTGAATGTTTGGCCGTACCAACACATCGCTTACAGTGGCATTATCTTGTTCACTTTCAGTTACGAACTCTCTAATCTTCTTTTCACGACAATACACTGACGCTGCTTCAGGCTCTAGTGCAATCAACAGCTGTTCAGGTATGTCTGCAGAGGCCAAGCCAGCCTGAGAAGATACAAGTGGACGGCAAAATGTTTAGATAGTGTTTCCATAATTTGATTTTTTGTCTGTCAAACTGATGCACAGTAGCTATTAAACAAGCGGGAGGAAGGGGTACGATGTAACCCTGGTTGGTATTTACAAAAACAAATGTTTTAACTTAATAACATTAAGTAGGTATATGTGAAAAATATATATAAAAAAATTAGTACTAGATGTCAATAAAAACCTCAAAAGAAAATGCCGGTTCTGCTTGCGCTTGGAATTTCTCATTACTAGAATCGAGATTCTTGTTGGATTTTGGAATGTACAAACAAGTTACTGTTAAATAGTGTAGTAGAATCTAGAGTAAAATATGATTTTGTTTCAATGCTGTTTTTATATTAAAGAATGTTGACTTTTGAACTAGAAAGCTGCACATTCCTTCAGTTGTCTAACCTCGTACGCTGCCTCTCTCATGAACTGCTTTGCCGCTGGTTTCCAGATCGCTGGCACAGTCAAAACCCATTGAATGTCACCAGCACTGTATTTCTCATCCCCAGTCCTCTCTCGGATAACATCGAGGGCAACATCTTTTAGATACCGGATCGAGTGAGCAAAGACTTCCAAAGCTTTGAGCGACTTGCCGTTTCTCGCTTCGAGCATGCTGTTTCTGTTTAAATCCTATATGGAAAAACAAAGAAACCGCACGGTTGTTCAGAGCACTTTAACCATTTTCTTTAACATTGTCGCGTTTGCCTTTTCAACTGATTTCCAAAAGTGCACAATCTTTTAAGATTTTATTTGTTACATTGTAAAATATTATTTTGAAGATGTTTTTAAAGTTGATTTCGGCTTTATTGAAGCTTCCTGATAAAATTTGCTGTAAACAAACTTCAGAGATGTGTGACATTGGCATTGAGAACACGCATACTGTGAAAAAAAAACAGAAACTCTTCTCTAAGATTTTGTACGTTTGTTGGCTTGATCGTGTTCTGTATAAATGAGAGTCTTCTCTGCGCTTATTAGCACAATTATTGTCCCCACGGAAAACCATGACGTGGCAACATGAAGCTGCCTTACGTTCCGTATGACGGATATTTGGAAATGTTGACTGATAAATACTAAGTAAGGCCACAAGCTTCTATAACGCTAGCTTAGAGCATGTTAGAGCTGTCGAAGAGATTTAGCCCCCCCCTCTGTCTCTCTCTCTGTCTCTCTCTGTCTCTCTGTCTCTCTGTCTCTCTCTCTCTCTCTCTCTCTCTCTCTCTCTCTGTTTCGGTCTGTCTCTCTCTCTCTCAGTGATAAACGTCGCATGAATCTGCGGTTTGACAATTTTCATTTGATGAATGATTTTTGCACTTCTTAAATTAAACAAACCAAGTCACAACCGGTTTCAGTTAGGAAGTTGATTCTTGTTTTGTTTAAAATGTCGCACAACAATTAGGATTTGCAAATAATCTTTATTAGTAAACCAAAAGTATTAACTGCAAACCTCATCGTTGTGGAGAGACATCTTAAACCTTTCAAAGTAATAGTATTTTCTTGTGTCTTCTTCTTCCAAGCGAGCAAACGTTTCCAATGCCTCGTAACCAAATGAATCAAAGGTCTTGTCAGGCTTCAGCAGTAGACATGTGGGAGTTTTGGAAGTGCTGCATCCCTGGTCACTTCCCCAGTCTTTATTCATGTGGATCCCTCCCTCACCCTCTTTTTGGTTAAAAGCAAAAGCGAACCCGCTGTACGTGGTACCAAAGTCTATTGCTACCACAGCTATGTACTTTGGTGCACGGAAGAGCAAATCCTGGAGCCGCAATTCTAAGGAGGAATGCAACAGCAATCATAAATACTTGCATCTATCCAGATTACCCACTACCAGCTCCCATCTGGCATTGTAGCTCAATTGGTACAGCAACGTTGATCTGCTCCGGAGGTCGGCGCTGGGGTCAGATATATTTTTTTCTTTTCCTCTGTGCGTGCGTGGGCCTATTCCCTTTCTGGGGCTTTCGCTCAGAATAAATTACTTAGAATATTTGTAAAGCAATTCTTATCTTAACAGAGTAACATCTATATCACCCGCAATCAAAAAAACACGCAGGGGTCGGGTTATAACTACGGCGATTGATTTTTCACCGATTTTTAGTACCTCCCCCCTCGGGCAAACCACTGGTACTTCGTTTTGCTGTGTTTGTGCATCGTCAATAATAATGATAGTGATTATGATATTTTACTGTACTTCGGTATACACCAGTATTCTAGAGATTTCCATCGGTATCCATAGATAGATAGCCTAAACAGGTTGTGTACGTATGACGATCCCAAAGCACTAATGTTGTATCTGTCAACAACAAAAAACAGAGTGTGGTCGTAGAAATGGCCTAAAATGTAGCAAATGACATTTAGATCATTGTGAATAGCAGGTAATGTTATGCTTAGCCAATATCATAAAATAATCATTAACAGGCTCGAATTATGCCAGTCTATGCCTTTAATACACGTGCATGACAATGCTCTGGGCATTATGTTGAAGGAATCGGTTCTATGGAGTCAAAGCAGCATTTGGTTAACCACACACAACACATCACCACTTATAGCAGTCCTATGAAACTGAACAGCTTAAGGAACACCAATAAAAACATTACTAACCTTCCAAACTCGTTGCAAATTGCATGACTGGATTTGCGATTACGAAGTTTAAATCAGGATAGTTTTAGGTTTTTGCCTTCGAAATTTGCTTTGTTTGTTTCTAGCTAAAGTTGTTTCATTGATTATTGAGGGAATTAACTTCAATTTCAGTACAAAAGGTATTTCTGAGAATAAAAGCCTTAGATTGTTTCTGAGAAAAATCCAGAGTCAAGGTCGACTTGTAAACAACATTTCTTGGGGCATTCCCTTTTCTCAGAAAGACCGTTGATTTGATTAGCCACATTCCAGAATTTTTCAAGCAAAACAAAATGAACTAAACATTGTCAATGACCCATATAATAGTACGCCACTGAATAAAGAAAAAAAAATTCCAAAGCCCGACTACCAGAGGGACTTTCCCCGTTCCTGCTTGAAAAAAAAAATATATATGTCGAAAGTGAAAGTTACTTTTGTTGCTGTATATATACATATAGCGATGATTGGTTTAGATCACACTTTTGGTTTCATCAAAGCAGTGTGAGATAGAGTTATGGCAAAAATTCGTAAGTACAAAATGCCAAAATCGGAGTAATAACAGAGGGTTTTGTTTTCCTATGTGGGGTGCTCGTCAATTTCCGGTTCTATCAGTTCATGGAAATAATTACTTTTAACGGTTCGATTCATGCTTTTGAATTCATTTATGAAAGCTTCTGAGTTACCAAGCATAGTTTTTCATTTGAAACATTTGGATAAAAACCAGTTCACTATAAATTAACGGTCCTCAATCACTAAAGGCTGTAAGATGACTAAATGCAATAAAACTACGATACCAAGATAACATGATACAACAAGACAATGTATTATCTTTCATTTTGAGAAGCTTATTTCAAGACTAACTTGACGTGTGTTTTAGCCCTTAGAGACATTTGGCATAGAAACAAATGGCAAGAAGATAAAATGTTTAAAGAAACAAAAGAATGAAAAACAAAATATTTATTTACAGAGACCGCCATTTGGAAAATCCAAACAAGAGATTTTTTTTCTCTAAACAGACATAAAAGATGTTTATTCAACAAAATGTTTGTTTGAAAAGAAATGATAACAAATTAACGGCATGAAAGTGGTTGAAACTATAAAAAAAGCAAAACTGGTTACCGTGGCAACGAGGAAAACCCCTTATGTTTTTGGTGTTGTTCACGGTAAAACCACAGAAACTGGCAGGAGCATTGCGCAATTACAAAACATATGGCAAGAAAGTAGTTTTTCATGGAGAAGCACGCTAAGACTGGCGAAATAAAAAGATCCCAAAATGTACTGCTGTTGCTCAACCCAAAAATGACAAAAATGGCTAAATTTGAAAATTAAGAAAGGCTGTTGCAATTTAAATCCGGTAAAACTTGTATTTCATCGAATTAGAACCTCCGTTTAGAATTAATCGTCCTAATGTAAAAATTGCAAAAGTGACGTCTCAACTTATGGTTTCCAAAGCAAAAGCTTAATTGGTATTGCCCATTTTGAACGTCTTTGCTATGAAATTTGACGAAAGTTAACCAAGTTTGGTGTCGTTATCTTTATTCAGTAGGGTTGAATCGCACACCTTCCTGGCCTAACCTGTCTAAACTTTCCGATTGCAATTGAGACAAGCGCTATATCGTACTATTGCAGAAAGATAAGTCAGTAAAAAAACCCAGGGAAGTCCATCTGCCCAGCA
>JAOBYE010174440.1:0-33545 GCA_025403585.1 Parazoanthus swiftii
TTTGGTGGCTATATCTTGAATATCAAGAAAGTTCTCGACGATTGAAATCGGCGCGGGCACTTTCTGCCCCCCCCAGGTACAATAGGGTTAATTCGGAAATTAGAAAAACAGTGAGTTATAGTAACCTGCATTTTTACACCATGGTTAACTCTTCGAGCGTATCGAAATTTCGTTTATTCCTATCCGGGCCGGGTGGGGGTCGAATTAAACCCCCCTCCCCCACTTGTTTTTTATACGATGTTTCCCTACTGGAAAAATGTAATGATGCAGATACAATTAAAGTCTTTTGAAGGCAAAACCACTTTTTTACTTTTGGTATTGGACGGTTGATTCGACATTGATATTTTAATCTGATATTTTTATTGGACGGTTGATTCGACATTGATATTTTAATCCGTTGAAAAACAGTCTAAGGCCTGGCAGTGTTAGACACTGAACTGTAGTGCCTGATTCTTTGCTCCGTACTGATAGTTTTGTCATACTTTTAATCACTGCTCGTATTTGTTTATTTTTCTAGTATTGCTTTTTTTGCTACTAGCCCTCTTGCAGTGTATCTCCAATAGATCTATTATTATTATTTTTATTACTATCATTATTATTATTAGTAGTAGTAGTAGTAGTAGTTGTAGTAGTAGTAGTAGTAGTAGTAGTAGTAGTCGTAGTAGAAGTAGTAGTATTATTACCATTACCATTATCATTATCACTATCATCACCATCAAATTTATTGTTGTTATTTTAAAATATTATTTTTATCTTGTTCATCTTGAAAAACGATTAAAGTTTTTTGTAGGAACCAAAGACGTTAATCAAATAAAAAACCGGCTCCTACAGGAATCATATTCTTTCATAAGTAAGTTTGGCCAGTTCATATATAGACTGAACACACTATGATACATACCTCTGCAACCATCGTAATGCATCAAAAAATCGTCAAAGTTAATTCGCCCCCAAATTCCTTTCGACTCGTCCACCAACCTCAGCTGAGCCGTTTTGTTTACAAACTCGCTCACGTTCCACGACTGTCTTCTCATCCGCTCACTGCAGCTCTTTGTCACATAAACTCGGACAACTTTGTTGTTAACAGTAAGTTCCACTCGCTCATCGGACATGGTATTTGTGTCATTCTTATTACAACCACCTCAGATCAGAAAGCTCATAACTCAACCATCAACCAAGAACTCGGGGGACGTCAGGACACCCGTAGGTCCATCTCCTTGTACGGCTCCAGCTTTATCTTCAGGTTCTGGTCTGTTTTCATAGGTTCCAATCCAGTAATTTCCTCGGTGGTTTGATGTTTTAGCTGGGTTCCTAATGTTTGGATTGTCACCCTAGGTAGGCTGATTGTCGAAAGCTCTGCCGTTTTTGGTCCAGTTCACAAAGCACTTGCTGCCTTCTTCAAAATCGAAAATCGGCTTTTCACACCCTGAAGTTTTCGACGAAAATTAAGATATAATTTGGTTATTTAATTCTGTAACAAAGGCATCGCTAAGGTGTATATCAACTATTTATGAACTGTTTTTCTAAGAATTACTAAACATTAAGAAGTTGCGTCTGAGCACTTAAGGTAACTCAGTCACAAATAAGATAATTTTGCAAGTCAGGTCAAATTGTTAGTATAACCTATAATGATTTCGGATCGTAGTGAAACAGATCATATACTGATCACATTCAGATGCGAGCTTAATTTCACCGAACTATTACATCTTTTGAAGGGATGATACACGGAAAATTTTCCACACGGGGGATATAGCACCCGCCTAAAATGGAAGGGCTAAAGTTGGCATTTTAGTATATGAAAGGATTGTCAAGACCACCAAGTTTGTAGTAGGTGCTTTTTTAATAGGTATATGAAAAGAGTAAATTTTTTGGCATAGTTGTATTAAATAGGTGAAGGTTAAGGTTTTTAGGGTAACAGTCCCCGTACAAGGATTTTTGTTTTGCAGTTTTTCTTTTCTTCGTATGTGTCAAACAGTAAATCAGTTGAAAAGTTGAAAAATGTTCAAACAACGCAAGAGAGAAACAAAATTGCACTAAAAATGGCATAGTAATTTGTGAAACTGGGTTCGAATAAAGTTCCCAAAACGTAACGGAGATGTGACGTCACAAGTAAGACTGCGAAGTGCCCGCGGCCCATTACTCTGAAACTATTCAACATATTGGAATAAAATTTGGTGGACCAATCGATAATCGCAAACCAATTAATTTGATGTAACTTAATTGACACGTGACGTCATAATGACGTCATAAATGTACAAATTTCGCATTTCTATCAAGTATTGCTCATCGGAAACAGAAACATTTAGGACGTTCCGGACTGACAAATAAATGTTTTCAAAAGCTAATAAAACTACGCTTTTAGTATAAATGACTATTAAAATAAGTTTTAGTTTGGCAAAGTATGATTTTTTTAAGGAAGTTTCAATGTTCAATTCTCGCAGCAGCTCATAAAATGCAACATTACTATTTCGTTCAAAAACTTTGTTTTAAATGTTATTAATCATTTTATGCGTTGTATTTGCCAGAAATACTTCCAAAATTTAACACAGAGCAAAACATATGGCCGCCATCTTAGATTTCATGACGTCACATATCACATGCAAAACTACCTATATTTCAAGAATGTCGCATAATTTACTTCAAGATTAAGAATTATCAGTTATTTGAAATATTTCGTTATAATTTGCAAAAAACTATTAACCCTATTCCGTCTCGGGGGGGGGGGGGCTTTTGATGCCCGCGCCAACTTCAAGTAGCCCGCGCTTCCAAACAATTTAAGAGAATCCCTCCATACCGTGGGACTTTTCCTCAAATTTATCTGGCTGTTTAGTGATATGGTAGAATTTAGTTTATGGGGTCGGCTGTTGCCATGGCAACGGCATTATGAAAGGCATGTTTAGCCGAAAGTTGAAAATCTTGCTTTATTTTAGATTTAATCGGATTGTGCTGCTTGAGAACAAGTATTTTGTTAACCTTGAACACTATTGTTTTGATAATTATGACATCGCAGACTTATTTCAGTCGATAAATGACGTCATCGATGACGTCATACATATTTGAGTATAAGTTGAAAAATCTGGTAAATGACGTAATAATATGTTTTTTTCATTTTCTGAAGTTTATCCTATCCAGTTTTTATTTGTTTTACATATTTTAGACCCTATCTACTGAAATAGCTTCAAAAATATCCACAAAGTTGACTGCAGTTGGCATGGAAAAAATACCTCCTCCCCATTTTCTCATTCTAAAGATATATGTCGAGTTTATACAATTGGAATGGGCTAAAATCAAAATTTGCTGTTTTGAGGGATTGATCAAGTGTTTAAACCAAGAGTTTTTGGCTGTGTGTGCTTTCTGTGCAAAAATTAAAAGGAAAATCTAAAAAACACCATTTTGTGGAGAAATGATGCCATCGTGACGTCATCATGACGTCATATTGACTTGTAATCTAATGAAATTAATTAGGTACTATAGTTCTATCTAACCTGACAAAAGTTTCATGACAATAGCATCAATACTTTCGGATTTATGGAGGGGGTCCAGGTCCAGGAACTCCAAAAAAGCCCAGGCGGAATAGGGTTAAAAAAGTCAAAATTAGGCAAAACATGGCTTCGAATATCGTTATGCCGTGGCAACATGTTTTACCCTTGACTCAAATTTTTCTCAAGTTGTGTTCTCCAATAAATGTTAGGAAAAGCGACCAAATTTGGTGGCTATATCTTGAATATCAAGAAAGTTCTCGACGGTTGAAATCGGCCGGGGCACTTTCTGCCCCCCAGGTAAAATAGGGCTAAAAATCTTGAAATAAAATGTTAATAAACAATACGTATGAATGTGTCCAAATCCAGCCTATTGTGTAAGTATGCGAAAGCCAGAAGTAACAAATGTCAGGCCCGTAGGCAGGGGAGTGCCCCCTCTCCACGTTTAAGAAGACGATGAAGAAGCCCGAATAGGTTTATCGTAACAGTTGGTGGTGCTACTGTAGTAGCTCTTTTATCGATACGCCTAAAAAAACGGCCATAAGTGCGTTGTCGTGTTGGTCCCATAAACTTGGCTTGTAAGAGTCCAAGTTTACGAAATTTGCACCCCCTCCCCGACAAAAATTCTGCCTACGGGCCTGCAAATGTCATATCACATATAACAATAAAACAAGAGAACGCCCTACCTGATTTACAGCCATACAATTCTGCTCGTATAGAGATGTGTCCTTTCCATGTCACTGGATGGATTCGTATGAAACGAGCTTTTACATGAATTGGCAGCGTGCGAGATACCACAGTATTTCTGTCGTAGTTGGCAGAGAAAACCTAAAATAGCAATATAAAGGAAAATATCGGAAGATTAAAAGATCAGTTCTTTAATCTTCCTAGCACTGCTCTGGTTCCCAGAACCATTGAGCACTCTGATATCTGAGAAGTTACAAAACCTGGATAAAAGAAAATATAGCTATTCATAAACACAATTTATAACTGATTGTTTGTACGACTCACGTGTTACCCACAGAGTACTTAAGGTGGCTCGAAACAGTTTTTGATGCCACTGAACTTTATGAAAGGCTTACACATTTGTAGAGGTAGATTATCCCTACGTGTTGATAGCTGGTGTACATGTAAGTATAATCTTTAACCTTATCAGTTCCTCCCACAGAAACTTGTGTTACCATGGCAACTTGACAAGGCTTCGAAAAACCTTACTTTCAGCATTAGATTGCATTTTACACAAAAAATTAAGGAAATTTTCAAAAAAAAAATATTTGAGGTTTTGGCGTCACTATAATATTAAAAAATAATAAGGTAGCGCCAAAACTTCTTGACAGAAATCTTTTAAAATTTCCTTAAATATGTGCTTTAATATGCACAAAATTTTGATAAAAAAAAGGAAGTTCACCGACTAGTTTTTGTGTAAAATGCAGTCAAATGATAAAATTAGGGTGTGTTTACGGCCCTAACAAATTGCCATGGAAACAGTATTTCCAGTAGAAGTACAAGGACTAATAAGCTAAAACGTTATTGTAACACCAGCTAACAAAAACTGGTACGAATTCTTCATGATGTTTGAGAGAGCCTTTCATAAAGTTCAGTGGCACATTAAAATGGAAAAAGGTGGGATCCACCTTAAGATAAAAGACAACAAACAAATAATTCACAAGAAAAAGATTTACCTTCATATTTGCAACCCGTTCAAAGCGCTTCACAATACCAAACTAGTTATTAAGTCTTAAATTATACAACGTTTTTGCAATCAAATTCGAAGTTAAATTAAAATAATACTAGTTATGAAATTCAAGCATTTGCATTATTTTTACAACTAATCTGTCTGGAAGTCCAGTCCTTAATTCAGATTTTGTTCCAAAATCAAGGAGCTAATACAGAAAGTGATATGTCGCCAAGGAACATGGTATGTTTTAAAAGAGGCCCCGAGATGTATGACTGAAGGGACAGACCATTTGATTTCGTGGGGGGTTGTGTGGTGGGTTTGGGATGGAGAGTAGGGATGGGGAAAGGGGGGTTGAGAATGATAATCTTTTTGTCCATATTTTGGCTGCGTTATTATTTTTTTCATTTTACCATACATCTTTCTTGATATTTTGGATATTTGGACGTGTACAGATATAGAAGCTCGGCCAAAATTTAGTTGAGAACTAGTTAAATCATGATTCAAGTAGTTTCTAGTTTTCCCATTATCCTGTGAGTTATGAAGATAATTTTCACAAATTATTGTAACATGTTTATTTAAGTTCAGCTTACTTGGTAGCGCAACTCCAATTCCATGCGGATCGTAACGGCTCAATCCATTCATCTCCGATTTGAACGAGATCTAATTAAAACAGTCTAAACCCCAATTTTCTTTTAGATCCAATTATAGAGCTGTGCTTATCTATTTTAGATCCAGTTAGGGAGCTGTACCTATCTGTTTTACATCCAGTTAGAGAGCTGTGCTTATCTATTTTAGATCCAGTAAGAGAGCTGCACCTATCTATTTTAGAACCAGTTAGGGAGCTGTGCCTATCTATTTTAGATCCAGTTACGGAGCTGTACCTATCTATTTTAGATCCAGTTAGGGAGCTGTACCTATCTATTTTAGATCCAGTTAGAGAGCTGCACCTATCTATTTTAGATCCAGTTAGGGAGCTGTGCTTATCTATTTTAGATCCAGTTAGAGAGCTGCACCTATCTATTTTAGAACCAGTTAGGGAGCTGTGCTTATCTATTTTAGATCCAGTTAGGGAGCTGTGCCTATCTATTTTAGATCCAGTTAGGGAGCTGCACCTATCTGTTTTAGATCCAATTAGAGAGCTGCACCTATCTATTTTAGATCCAATTAGAGAGCTGCGCCTATCTATTTTAGATCCAGTTAGGGAGCTGTGCCTATCTATTTTAGATCCAGTTAGGGAGCTGTGCCTATCTATTTTAGATCCAGTTAGGGAGCTGTGCCTATCTATTTTAGATCCAATTAGGGAGTTGTACCTATCTATTTTAGATCCAATTAGAGAGCTGTGCTTATCTATTTTAGATCCACTTAGAGAGCTGTGCTTATCTATTTTAGATCCAGTTAGGGAGCTGTACCTATCTATTTTAGATCCAATTAGAGAGCTGTGCTTATCTATTTTAGATCCAGTTAGGGAGCTGTACCTATCTATTCAGTTAGATCCAATTAGAGAGCTGTGCTTATCTATTTTAGATCCAGTTAGGGAGCTGTACCTATCCATTTTAGATCCAATTAGAGAGCTGTACCTATCTATTTTAGATCCAGTTAGGGAGCTGTATCTATGTAATTTAGATCCGGTTAGGGAGCTGTACCTATCTATTTTAGATCTAATTAGAGACATGTATTATCTATTTTAGATTTCCTAAAGAAAAATGTTATTGTTGTATCTCAAATTTGTGTAAGATTTTCCCTTTCACGTTTTAAATAATGCTGATGTTGGTAAATACAGATTTTTGCATACGTACGATTTTAGTATCACAATCGATTATCAATTTAGTTTAGACTCTACTGCATGTTATCTTATTTAGTACCTCTCCATTTTTGTAGCTGTGAAACTTTTTCCCATCGAGACTGTAAGAGATATTGTAACTTTTGACACACTGTTCAGCATTTGTGCCATTGTTTACATCCTGTCTGCCCTGAGTAGCGATCTTTGTAATAATCGCGAGCGAGCCGAGGTCAATTTGAAGCCACTGATATCTGTCTTTGTCCTTAGCAGACCAGGCCCCTGCTCGACCTATCCCTTTTTGGAAGTTTAGTCTGGCGTTAGCAGCCCTGTGGATCTCGCTGTAAGCAGACGAGGCCGTGATGTGGTCGTCAGGTATTGTCTCATCCTCCATCCCAAGTGTTTTGTTACACTCGGAGTATAACTTGCTGTCATTTCCTGGTGGAAACAAGAGCAAGTGAAACTTTGAAAACTTTTTCATAACAGCTCATCTCAAGGACAACTTTAGAAGAATAACGAGACTCAGGTTGGCCTAAATTTAAGAACGATTTAAGAACAAGCCGAGTTTACATTAAAATCACATATAGAAACAATTTGAGGCTCAAATCGCTAAAAAATTAAAATAAATGAGCTTCGGCCAGATTTACTTGTTCTTGTAAAAAGGCATGTAAGAAGGAAAGGGGGACGGAGAAAAAGCAGGTTACTTTACCTTGCAATAGACATGTTTAAATAACAATTCCCTTAAAAACTGTTGTTTGTTTTGCGGCATTTCACTTTTTCCATATTAGAATGTTTATATTTTCATACTGAGAATATATCAAGTCATACAAAACATATTTTTGAAAAAAATGTAATAAAATTTTATTTCATAGCGACGTTTCTTTTGTCCAAGAGACTACAAAACACTAACCAAGAAATACTTCAAACTTCAAAGTTCCCCACATGGAGTTTCTGTGGCATTAAATATCAGAACTTAGTTTAAACTGAAAGAATGAACCAGTGAGCTGAGTTAAATAAATGTGTTAGTTGGTGAAGTGAGAGTCGATTTTCAAGTTTAAGCCAATGAGATGAACGGTACAAACAATACTGCAATTAGCACCTTTCTGCATTCCTTAGCATTGATCTGTCTAGCTCTTACTCGGGCCATGACTTAATTAACAAGTCTTAGTATGGAAACAGTCGCTGCAAAGCATGTCCTCTGGCCACTGATCTTGATATTTTCGGAAAACTTGTTTTAAGCAAAACGGCAGCAAGTTTTCTTGAAACTAACAGAAAAAATATATGTACATATATTCAAATAGGAAAAGTTGAATACGTTAGATAGAAAAAAATCGGTGTTGTTTCGAACTTTATCTTGCATAATTTGCAGTTGGTGATGTGAGCTTATTTATGTCAAAAGATAAATTCTTAATTGGCAAAAAGGAATCGTTAGTTTCGTTTTAAATGTTTTTAGCTTCAGATTTTAGGCAGGGATAACTGTCAGTTGCAAGGTGTCAATATGTCATTTGTTTCTTACCAGACGTCTGACATAATCCAAGATTTGCCTGATTTTCATGCCGTGAGGGAATTGGACGAGTTTTGTTACTTGCCGGAAAAGACCTTCGCGAGCTCACACAAACCGTTGTAAATGGCATTGACATAGTATTCGTTCTCTTGTTTTTCTTTCTCAGTTTTAGTTTGATTAAGAATTTCAGATCATAATAATAATGTAGATAAGTACATTTATCAGTGGTCGAGCGTTTGTTGCGTTGCCAGAATTCATGGCAAATTGAGTTGCTTTGGAATGTTTGCCTTTCTCATGTACTGATTACAGCCTCAAATAGGAATTTAATAAAGAATAAATTGGAAAAGGAGAAATTAGAATAAATTTTTCCACAAAAATAACGTTTTCAGAATCAAATTTAAACTTTTATAAATAATTTTGCATAAATTATAAATGATGACGACAACTATTTAACGTCAAAAGATGTGTTCAGGTACTGAAAGTTTCATTTTGATTTTATCAAAGCTACAGATTTTAGATCTAAAAAAACCTTTAGTTAGTGGGGGTCCATTTGACCCCCACCCTCACCCCACCCTTGGATCCATTTTTACAATGGAGTAATTGTTCTCTCTTTTGTTATAGTAACACATTGAATCAAATTTAGTTTCAAGGATTAATTTTTTTTGTGAAAAGCGAGCAGAGCAAACGAGTGAACAGAAGAATATATGAAACATATCTCAAGATTCTATTTACTATATAAAGTAAAGGCGGGTGTTGTTGTAGCATATGACGAATATGATATTGACACGTGCAAAATTATCGGTATTTTTACGTATGTTCGGAAACAATTTTTCTCAGTGGCATTGCAAGAAACCCTGTAAAACACTGTAATCTAGCAGATAAAAAAAAACTAATAATGAATGATCAATTAAGTTAATAAATCGGTGCCGGAGAGAGTACTGTATCTAGCCACACACTTTGTGTTCTCCCAAACAATTAACTCCTTCCCTCTTTTCACTTTTTTGTTTCAAACTTGAATACCACGATTATTTTACTCGCTTAAGATATGATATGCATAAACATTGTCTTAAATACCATTTTTTAAATCCATTTTCAAGCACCCCCCAGGTTTTATATAGAACGCCTGATTATTTAGCATGCCTGTCGAGGACAGCAAAGCGTAGGAAGCAAAACATAGTAGTTTCCATCCACTTTTTGCAGCTAGTGAATAATAGTATAGAAACAACAAACTTCAGAACCAAATGCTACATATTCCAAACACGATTGGAATATTGTTTTATAAAAGTGCTCCCAATTCCGTCTTACCCTTTTCATTAACTAACATAATTTTTATGAAAGGATGAGTTTTGAACCTCGTCGTATAACCATCAGTGATCGGAAACATAGAAGAGTAAGAACTAATTCCGGATGATATCTGGAGTTGCTAGTTCTTTATAGAGGGAAACATTATTAAAAGCTGAAGTAAACAATTAGCGGTACTAGAAGATTATCAGGGATAATTATTGTTAAACATCGATAAAAAGTATTGAAACTTACCCAATGTGCAAGCAACCAGGGAAACATTGAATATTAAAATCCCCAATAGTGATGCGGCATGCATTCCCTGTGCTAGAACAATTTTCTTCATTGGTGAACACTCGTGCATTAGTTACTGGGGTCGTTACTCACGTTTTCGAGTTAATGACGCCACACACTTCTTGCAACTTAATAAGGCTTAGTAATAGTATTCAGAAATACTTTGTTTTATCAAGTGCTACTATGAAAACAGTTTACCCTTACACAGAAAAAGAAAATTAAATAATATATAGTAATTCCTTGGCAGCTGTTCCAAGGAAACGTTTCGAATACGGCGTTAATATTAAAATTTCAAATAGCTTTGTTCACTCTTGTTCACAATTGTGCCATTGTTTTCCTATAAATGAACGCCGGCCACAAAGAAAACTTTTAAAAAAATTCTTAAAGAAACTGTACGGCAGGTGGCACTTCCCCAACGCCGACCAACTGGTAATAATGTGTTTCAATTGCCGCCGAGAAACAAACATTACAAACGTAACAAATGCAATGAAGAAACTTGTAGCTACGATGGCACTAAGAATGATCTCTTACGAATGCTTCTTGGAATTAGAAATTATACGTTAAACATTAATGTAGTCATTTCTTGCAGCGTTTTGACCAACGATTTAAAGCTCCACGCGAAAAAAAATGCACAATGATGGAATAGAATGATGTCTTTTGTTCAGTACCGAACAATAAATGACAGTAAACTTGAACCACCTTATAATTAAAAAATTTAATCACGATATTCATCCTGACTTTCGCAATTACCATCGTCTATTCTGCAAACAGTTTTGTGCCATCTTGGGCAATAACAGAAAGGTCTTTTCTGTTAAAAAGAACATATAATAATAAATACAATAATGGTATTTACACTGACTTTTGCAATTATCATCGGGTATTTTGCAAACAGTTTTGCATTATTCTGGGTAACAACAAAAAGTCTTTCTTTTCGAAAAGTTTTTTATTGACACAATTTTCAAAAGTGGGACATAAAAAAACATTTTAGTATTGTGAAGCCAAGGTTATTTAGTTGGCAAGTGTCCGATAGCAATAACCAGTCACTGAAAATATCCGGTGACATAATCAAAAGTATTTAAAATTCCATATTTGCAGTCGGCATAGTGATAACAATCGTTTATGTGTTGACGTTAACTTAAAACTTTATGTAGATAGAACTGTATAAAAAGAACGTTTAGATTAAAAACTAGAACCTTCCTCAGCCTGAACTAGTAATGGCGTTTCGCTGTGAATAAGCGGATAAAAATGAAGTTACATGTAAAAGATTACTCTGAGGCAGAAACTCGCCATAACTCGCCTTAAAATCCCAAGGGCGCATGCGTCAAACTTCACTAAATCGCCTTATCTGTAACCTGGGTTAATTGACTCAGGTCGGGAAACAACTACAGCAATTCACCATAAATGGAATACTCCTCAGCCTGTAAATGTAAAAGCTGTTTGACGAAAAATGACTACAGTTTAACCATACAAAATGTTCAATCACTTCGCATTGACCATAATTGTAATACCAATGAACCATAAATGTATTAATTGATTGTTTCATGCTTTACCTTTCACAACGATCCAGGCCCGTAGCCAGGATTTTTGTCGGGGGGGTGCAAATTTCGTAAACTTGGACTCTTAAAAGCCAAATTTATGGGACAAACACATTTTGTATTATTGAAAAACTTTGAAAAACACAACCGATGTAACGACGTAAATTTATTTTCGCGAAGAAAAAGTACTGATTCTTGCTTACCGCTCATTGACTAAATATAGCGCTCAAGAGTCTCTCAAGATCTTTGGATTGGGGGAAGAGACAGTGCATCAAACATGCTTTTGCCAAGGGAACCTGTCTTGAACGATGTTAAATATCAATACAAGAACGTGGCATGACAAGGCGTTGCATGCACAATTCAGATGCTGTAAAAACCCCAATGCACTTTGCTACTCTATGTACTCTCAACAGCCGTGACGGAAAGACAAGAAGACTCTCGCAGTTAGCCGCGGACGTGACAATAACTTCTGGGAGTTTCCTAGTAACCCTCCAATCAAGAGCCGAGTAAGATAGACCCCAAAACCCATGGGACTGACCCTGCTGAGCGTCAGCTGTGAGACTATTTGGTGAATGAAAAATACAAAATAATTCATCGTAAAATTGTCCATATTTAGCCACTCTTTAGTAAAAAGTTGAAATTTCGAAGTCAACACACAAATTGGATGTTTTACTGTGATGACGTCACCTAACTAGTGTCGAAAGATGTGTTAACAAACAAAGAACAGCTGAACCAAAGCTTTTGTTATTCGGTCAAAATGCAAAAACTTGAAGCCGAAAAAATTGAGGGGGGGGGGAAGGTATCAATTTGGTCCCCTCTCCCCAAGGCTTGTAGGGTTAATCGAAGGGAAACCCGTCATTTGTATAAAACGCATATGTTAGAAGGAGGAGGTTGGTTGAAAGCATTGAAGAAAAATTACACAAACTAATGGGTTGATTAAGTACAATTATGCTATTCACGTAAAACAGAAAATGTATTCCACTTCACTCTTCACATGGTTACTCTGAAACATGTAACACCTACAGCGAAACAGTTTTTCTTAAATCTTGGCAATGTGAGTTATGCACTCATGTTGCAAGTATACAGCCATGTTTAATACTTGACAGCCTATAGTTTATGTACTTATGTCTTGTTCTTCTTGGTCAACGTCTAGCTAATGACACTTATTGTTGGATAAAACAACACTACACTGCACTCCTGCACTTTGTCAGTTTATCCTCACAAAGGGACGAAGACAGCTTTACAGTTCGTCATGACTACAGGGGGTCTTTCTCAACATCACCTGCAATTTAAAAAATGAACAGATTAAAAAAGTTGGTTATTGACTGAAGGAATACTGCCCCCTATCCTTCCTTAATTCAATCTTTAAATTTGGCAAATAATCGAATTAGCTCGCAAAAACGTAAATTTAGCTGCTCGTTGGACTAAGTTAAGCTGGAAAAGCTACAAACTTAGCCAACCACTGCCCCATTTTAAATACCTCTCAATCTTTTTTTCAAATTTTCTTTGCAAGCAAATATTACAAACCAACGACTGCTGTCCATGAGTATTTTTGCCATGGTTAGTTTAGGTTTGCGCAAGTTAATTGTTGCTTTTAGAAATTGCAAAAGCGATTCACAGACACTATTCCAGAGCGTCTGTATACGATTTTTGTGTTCTGTAAATCGGCCAACTTTTGGGGCAAAAACTTGCCTTAACTTGGCCTTACTCGCAAACGCGAAGGTGCAAAACTTGTCTTTAATCGCCCTAACTAGCCTTAAACTCACCCTAACTCTCTTATAACTCACGACGGCGCAAGCTTAAGACTTCATTTAACTCGCCTTAATTTGTTATACCTTAGTTTCTGCCCAAGAGTACGCCTGTGAATGTCATGGGAATTTAAATAATTACGAAAATGTCAGAAAATTGGCAAAGTACAAAAAATGTGAAGTTTTAAGTATTCTAAAACCTTATCGGTTTTTATGTTTCCTCCTTCGTAATTTTTAGCAATTTGTTTCCCACCCTCTTTTCCCTCAAGAACTGTAAAACAAAGTAAAATTATGTCGGCTCAATTAAAAGAGAACTAAGTGCGAACTTCTTACTCTTCGAAATCTTTCGTAATCGAATTTGCGGAATCCCCAGCCAGATTTGTCTTTCGGGTGGTTTGTCGTTGGTCCCATCATCTGACACCTTCGCTTTCCCTCCTCGTCTGCGTCGAGTCGGATGTTGTACGCGACACAGCGATGGTCGCGAAAGCAGAAGTCTGCACACTGGAGCTCAGAGTGGACGGTCTTGCTCTGCAGGGGAGTCCCAACGAGCCTCGCGTTTTCTTTGAATTCGGAGAATGGAAGAGGTTCAAAAGGGTTGCACTTGTCTGAAAAACAAAACGGGGAATAACTGTCTTCTTTTTTTATACTTTCGAGTTAAGGGCTCGATTTGTTAAGTTACAAATATGATAGCCATTCTTCTCAAAGATGGCTGTTTTAAAAGGTTGGACAGTTTTTAAAAAGATGATTTTGTGAAAAGGGGTATTCTGTTTTGGAAGATAGGATTTTTTCAAATGTCTTATATATTACTAAAACATTGCATTCTATACGCAATATAAAAGTCAGAGAGGTATATTTTTGGGTAGCAAAATCTGAGGGTCAGGTATATTTTAGGATATTCATTAAGAATTTCCGACGAGCTCCCCTGACAACCTATAAAGGGAGTACCCCCCGGACTTTCTCTTCTTTTCGACGTTAACCAATCAGTCTGTACGATTTATCTCTCCTATACCATTCTATTCATCATCCATCTATCCCTTGTAAAACTCTACCTTCCGAAAGGGTGTACAGAAAACAGACTCCGTCGGATTTATCGACATCTTTGCTTAAAAAGAAATCGGTTTGACTGTTGCCAAGTTCTTCATGAGTTTTAGCAGAGAAACAGCGCAGATGCAACAAGACTTTCAGATCTGCAAAAAAAAATTTGTTTGTTAAAAAAAAGAATGTATTTAACCCAAGTTATGACATAATATTATTTACTTGACTTTCATAATAAAAATTATTATGTAAGGTTTATTTTCAAATTGATAATGAACGAACGGGAAGGAAAGGTCTGGGCTTGATTTAATTTTTTGCTTCTAACTATGTTAGTTGCAACAACAACAACAATAATTTGCAAACATTAGCATAAACATTAGCCTAAATTATGCAAGCATTACCCTAAATTTAAGCGGCTTGGCACAGCAATAATTATTTATAGAGATAATTCAGTTTGATGGATTTGGATTATGTATTAAGTATAAGTTTATTAGAAAACTCGAACTAACAAGAAAAAAGTAAAACAAAACTAACCATCTGGAAAATGACACTCTCAGCAATAGTCAAGTTTCGTATTCGTAATTGCCGCTGATTACAATGACGGCAGATCCGTCTACTCAGCTTTAGCCTCGACTTGGTTTTGAATATGCCTAAATACCAGCGAGATCGATTAGCCTCTAACAATACACAGAGCTGTAAATAGCTCGTTACTACATTGGTATTTAAGAATATTTAACACCAAGACGAGGCTAACGCTGAGTAAACGAGTCTGTGCATACCCTTGATAACATTAATGAAAAAATCTATTACGAACTAAATCAGTTGACATTGCTATTAGAAAAATAGATAACATAAATAGCTTTAACCCTCTTGGTTCTGCTACAAGTTGTAAAAATGCAAAATGTTTACCTTGAAGGATTGTAAAAAAGGAAAGAGATAATAGTCCAGTTTCGTATTCGTATCCATGTATGGACAGTCCATGCAAGGAAATGGTGAAGTATTGTTGCTGCTCTCGTTCGTTCAGGATTTACTGACTCAAGGTTAGATTTTATAACTGTTTAGTTTCAGTGAATTGCAACAGTTTTGCCTCGGTTAACTTTTCGAGTGTATCGAATTGTATTTTAAATCAATTTCTGAATGCTGGTAAGATTTTTTCTTAATTGTTTCGTAGAACTTCGCATTAGATTGTTTGTACGTTCCTTAAGCAAGCTCTTCCTATCCCGCAACCTTCCCCTTCCCACCCACCCCAATATAAAACTGCTGAGCATCTCTGAAGCTATTAACGAGTCATTCTAATGGAATTATATCTTAAGTGATTTTAAAAAAGCTGGAATTTTTCCTGTAGTTTTTGTTTTGTTAAACAAGAAAATGACTCACCTGATTTACAGCCATACAATTCTGCTCGCATAGAGGTGTGGTTATTCCATGTCACTGGATGGATGCGTATGTAACGAGCCTTTATAGGAGTTTCCAGAGTGTGAGGTACTACAGTATTTCTGTCGTTATTGGCAGAAAAAACCTAAGATAGCAATAGACAGGAGATATAATTGTAGATATAATTGTAAACTAAATAGTCCTATTACACCCCCTGTTCAAAGCGCTTCACAAAGTTACCAAGTCCAAAATAGTACAATGCTTTTGTAATTAGTTTCGAATTTTAAATCAGTTGTAATACTAATGGCGAATTTAAGCATTTGCATTTTCTACAAAACATATTAGAACTAAACGTAGAACTGAACGTGTTTTTTCCAATTAATAAATAAATACTAATTAGAATTTAAATATTTTAAAATATTTATTTATTTATGTTAAATCGATCTCCGATAATTTCTTTCTAGGAGAATATGTCTATATGCCAGGAGCTTATACAGAAAATGCTTTTTCGCCAGGGAATATGGGGTCATTTAAGGTATTAATGTAATAAGGGCCGTCCGTTTGAATAAATGAAGGGGAGGGGAGGGTGAGGCAGTAGCTAATAACTTTCAAGCGAGTATTCTTTTTGGTCATATTTTTGCTGCGTTAATGATTTCACATCTTACCATACGTTTTCTTTAAAATCGCGGTAATTTAAGGTGTGGAGAGACTATTTTTACTTTATTTAATCGTGGAAAGTCTTTTTACAGTCTAATTACTCCAATCTTCTTCCTTGCAAGTTACACGAACCAGATAATTTGGCATGGGTTCCTTGTTCTTGTTTTTTGGGGGTTGTTTTCTTCCATAAAAATGTATTTTATTTTTTTTATTTCTGTATTTAACAAGGCTGATGTAGATTATATTTGAATGAAAACTTGATCCTAGGATTCAAGACTGTACATTTTAACTAAATAAACGTAAGATGTGGTGATGCTTTTCTTTACAATCAGTTTTTGCATGGTTAAGCTTTAAGGTAAGAAAATGAAGGTTGCTAAAACAATATAACCTTGGTGTAATATCAGAGAGGTGTACCTGTACCTATCAATTTGTTGTTTGCAAAACTATAAGTTTTGTCTTCCAAAATCAGTGTAAACGTGTTTCACCCTTAACCTTCTATAATAGGTGGGTAACGCTGTTCAACACAGAATCTTTACACACGCATGATTTTACTATCACAAAATGATAATCCTTTTAGTTTTGAATTACTGCTTGTTATCGTATTCAGTACCTTTGCATTCTTGTAGCTGTGAAAAATCTCTCCGTCAAGACTGTATGAGATGTTGTAACTTTTGACCCACTGCCCTTTCCCTTGAGAATTCGGTCTGCCCTGAGTAGCGATCTTAATAATAATCGCGAGGGAACCGAGGTCAACTTGAAGCCACGGATACCTGTCGTTCCTCTTAGCTGACCAGGCCCCTGCACGGCTTCCCACTCCTTGGAAGTTTAGCCTGGCGTTAGCAGCCCTGTGGCTCGCATTGTAAACAGACGAGGCTGTGATGTTGTCGTCGGGTATTGTCTCCTCTTCCATCCCCAGTGGTTTGTTACACTCGGAGTATAACATGCTCTCAGTTACTGGCGGAAACCAGAGTAAGTGAAAACAATGCTTCAATTAATGTTCTTCAAATAACAGCATAATCTTAGTCCTTTGACAGCCAAACTCTTTTATATAACAGTTCGTCTGAAGGACAGAAGAAGGGCGGGGGTCGGGGTGGAAGGGTTGGGGAAATGGGTGGTTGTTTAAAAGGGCAGTCGGAGCCCTTTAAATTTACACGATAACCACGATATAATTAGTAAAAGTTAGTATGGCAACAACACTGCATACAATTTCCGCCAGCCACTGATTTGAGTCTTAAGGAAATGTATTTTTTTAGCAAAATTGTATGAAGTTTTCTTGAATCTAGTAGGAAACATTTACAGGTTCAAATAGAAAAAAAACATTGAGAATGACACGCAACAAAAAGTTAGTGCGAATTCCATAAGAAGAAGAACAGGCACTGTTCTTTCAAACTTCAATTTGCATAAATTGTTGGTGATAATGCCAGCTTATTAATGTCAAAGGCTACTGGTATCGTAAGTTTCGATTTATTTCTCTTTACAACATTCAGATTCAGGTTTGGGTAAGCTTCAGTTGCATGGTGTCAATTTGATATCACAAGACATAACTCAAGTCTTACCAAACGTCGGACATAATCGAAGATAAAACGACGTAGTTAATTTACATAACTATATATTTTCAAAATATAATGCAAATTCATTATATAATAACTATCTTATTATCATATCATTTGTTGTCATAATCGTGAAACGAATAAACCAACCGCTATCGTCGATCAAGTACTTCTCGCTGACCACCATTGAAAAGTGTTGTTTATCTTTAGCCAACTTAGCACACTCGCACGTGAAGTTTCTCAGCCATGTCTCGTTCGGTTTACTCACGTCATCGATTCTTAGTTTCTGCTCTAGTAACGGCTTGATGTTGTTCCCATGGTTTCTATTGTCACATCCATGTTTCTCAAACGCTACTGGACAGACTGCAAACAAAATATCTTCATATGGTTAGTTTCTCCTGCAAAACGAAACCTTTGAATAACACTTCCTGCTGTGAAACCATTTGTTAATTAACAATTTCTGTGTCAATCGCGCACACATGAATTGAGCAACATGCCTTCAAGTCTGCCGGAACCATCAAAGCGTGTCACCTAAAAAGGAAACCAGTCTTTCTTAGAACTTAGATTTTTATATTCTTTCTCACGCCAAATGCAGATTAAAATGTGTACTGTTTTCAAATATTATGGCTCATAAAATTTCCATGGCAACACTTTCTCAGTTTTCTGAAGATATTCGGCACAAAAAAGGGGCAAAGACAATGATAATGACTCCTTGAGTCCGCCGACGTCATCTACCAGTTTCTTCTCCAATACCAGCTTGCGGTTATCTCCAGGGCTTCCACGGTAAAAGCAATGTTCCGACCTAAACCCTGTAGCTTTGAAGCAATCGCTGAAACTTGCAGTACTTGTAGTCCAATCCTGAACACACATTTTTGTGTTAATAAGATAACGTCATCAGTTATAACTTCTGCAAAATCAATAATGCACAGGCAGTTCAATTCAGAAAAAGGGTTTTTATGACACAATTTGTCTGTTCAAATCTTTCGTCCACTACTTTATATTTCTGGATTGTGTCAGCAAGAATAAATGTAAAATGTTTCTCTTGGTCCGGATCAAATATATATGACTATAAGATCTACGGTAAGTAAAGTTTTAGTTCCTTTTCTCTTCAAAATATTAAGTAGAAAAACTTCTTTCCTTTTCCTTGAATCATTTTATTTCTTTTAGAACGGTACTTTCATGAATCAGATTTAGTTTCAAGGACTACATTTTTTCTGTTAAATATTTTTTTATACCTAATAACCGTGTATTTGAAAAACTGCCCTTTATTGACGAGTAAAAGTCGTCTTTGAAGGTTGAAAATGAATAAAATGAGTTTATGAGGTGAGACTATTCTATAATACTGGGGGAACATTGAGAAAAACTGTTTGTTGTGTTTGCATCCTGCCGACAAACATATGGAGCATCCAAGTTGAACAACAGAAAGAAAACAAATACTTACGGCCGGAGATAGGGGCAGAAGGTCATTGTAGTCGTAGAGAGCAAGACTTTGCAACAGTTTAGGAAATGTATACAAGAGATGAACAGCAGAAACTATTTGAACAAAAAGGTGATTTAAACACCGAGACCAATTAACCGCCATTCTTCTTTATATAGCAAATTACTCACTGATTACTTTACGTTGATCCATATACAACCTGCCTTTGACGGTTGTTATAATTTTTTGTCATTGCTCTGCATTCTCACTACGAAGTCAGGTGTAAAATGTTTAATGTTTTGTTTCATTTAAAACGACAGACATCTTGTTTCGTTTCAGTTCAAACTTAAACATCTAGTTATACATTTTTCTGACAGATAACTTTTACAAATTCGAATGCAATATTTATAATCTTACCACCTGTTTTGTTTGGGAACTCAGCAGTTCTTTGTTATCTGTTTAAAACAATCCTTTAATTTTAAGAAAACATTTTATACCCTAAATGGTCTTCGGCATAAAACTCCTCCCTTTCTAAAGCTTTTCACCAACAAATAACCATGCAGATACAGATGAACTAATTATGTCTCCATAGTACTTCTTCTCAATGTCTTGATTGTCTCACACCCAAACACTCTGTAAACGGGAAAACGATAATTTTCGTTCCCTATCACTTTTGAATAGATTTCTTGTTCTTCCTTTCCTTTTCAGCAATCACTATACGAAACAACCCCCTTAGCAGCCTTTCAGTGAACTACCTCTTCTAAATTGTTTTAAGATTTGTGTTCATAGCTTATGGTAATGAGCCTTTTTTTAAAACTAGAGAACCAAAATTGTAATTAAACTGGTAACTTTATCTCTTTATTTTTTCTGGTTTATCAAAGCGTTATAATATTATCATTATTAATTTTTGTTGTTGTTGTTGTTATTATTAATGTTATTATTGTTATTATTATTATTATTATTATTATTATTATTAATAATGTCATTATTGTTATTATTATTATTATTGTCATTATTATTTTTTTTTTTATTTTTTTTTGTTATTTTCATCATTTAAACATCACCTTTGAAAAGATCTCAGGACAAACTTCACAGGTTTTATTTTAATAGACTAATCACTTTCGTTTGGATATGTAGGTCCTCAACTACATGTCTTCTGTCCCATCTGGCGACAGGAAAAGCAATACAGTATGTTTCACTACTACATGCCAATCGACAATTTTGTAAAATACAGTAAGATTGGTATTGTTGCAAAACCTTCATTTAAGGGAACAACAACTCATTTAGTATGCCTGTCACACCATCGGGAAAAGCAAGACGTGATATTTTCCATCCACTCTTTTTTAGTTAGTGAGTAAAAACACAACAAGCTTTCCAAATCGGAGAGTTTTTTCCTGTATCAACGGAGAAGGTGACATATCCCAGTCGGAGCATTCTTTCTTAAAAAGGCTCACTATTCCATCTCCTTTACACCGTTAAATTACTTAATTTTAGTCGTGTGAATGTGTTTTTTACTCGAGGTATATTCAGTTGTAATTAGCGACACTAAAAGACTACCATCGATTTAAATAGGAAAGCATTCGACAAAAAGTCTTAGTTGCAACTTACCCAGTGAGCAAACGACCAAGGAAACGTTAATTAGAAAAATCCCCAATAGGGTTACCCTATGCATTGTTCTGATGCTGGAACAAAACTGTTCTTTGAAAAACTCTAACGCATCAGTCTCTCAAGGCTTGGCTACTGACACTTTACGCTCTTAACACACAATAAGGTCTAGTATTCAGTAATAATTTATCGTGTGCTGCCAAAAAATAATTTATTCTTATGCGGAAATAGAAATTTGTCAACTACGCAGCTGTTCTAGAAAACGTTTTGCTAACGGCAAGAAAATTACAATTTTGTCTCTTGTTTTTCAAGTAAAATTTTTAAAGAAAGGACTTGAAAATTATGTCGTTGTTTTCCTTGCAATGAATCTTGCCACAAAAGGAGTTTTCAGAAAAACAATTTTCAGAAACAGAGTATACGGCAGGATGGGAGTTTACCAACGCCGACCAATTACTAATGAATGCTTTTCACGTTCGAGAAACAAACTTTGAAAACGCAACAAAACAAAGAAAGAACCTTTTAGCCATAATGGCATACTGGAATTAGAAAAAGTTACGTCAAATTTATTGTTATGATATTTCCCACTTTCTTGACCGAAGAATTTTTAAAAGCTGCAGGTGACTCGTTTAAATACATAATGGTGGCAAACAAACAAAAGGAAGAAACTTAAAGCCTTTATCTCTCACCGTACCGTTTTAACCAAAAGGTGTACCTGACACGTTTAAATGCATGACGGTGGCATACAAACAAGAGGAAGAAACTTATAGCCGTTATCTCTCACCGTTTTGACCAAAAGGTACACCTGACACGTTTAAATGCATGATTGCAAATTATCTTATATTATTTATTCAGTACGGAATAATGAATAATGAATAGACCGTATGCATAATACGCTTCACTGGTCACGGACAAAAACTTCGAGTCGAGGCTGGTAAGGCAGAAATACAGCAAATGTATGAAAATTTGGAAACCGACCTCGACTTGAAGTTATTGTTTATGGCCAGTGGGGCGTATAATGCATACGGTCTATGCACACTTGAACTGATACCGTTAAACTTTTAATAATATTATTCATATTGACTTTATAATTTATATTCTTGCGTGTTTCAAACAGTTTTGCACTGACCCTGAGCAACAACAAAAGGTCTTTCTTCCTATTATTAATCTTTCTTCGATACAACTTTGTAAACTAGGACATATAAAGTACATTTTAGGGTCATTCAGCAAACAAGTGCCAAATTGCAAAAACTAGTCAAGGAAACGTATAAAGCACGGAACATCCGGGAACCTACTTAAAGTATTCAGCTTGCTATATTAAAACACAAAAATTCGTTCATTAATGTATATACGTGGTGCCACAGTTCCGTGAACAAACAGAAATTAGTCGTATTCTTAGAGCTAAGTTAGTTCACACGGCTGTTATTCAAACTAGGCGCATAACATGGTTTGGTGTTTATAACTCTTGGCAAATTATATGAAGTTGATTATTGCATCCTGGGATATTAGGAAATCGCTCAGCTTCTTGATGCAGGGAGGAATCTGATTCGCCATCATTCATGAACGATGTTATTAGTGCAGGAGCATCAATGCGCCTGACGTTGACTGACAAAATCACACGTTTCCCACTTTGTTTATGAACCTACAAGAAGAGAGGGCGAAACACACATGTGACGTCATAGCAGTTATGTTGGTGTACAATAACAATCTAGCTGCAATTGCTTTCTTTAGTTGTGTCCACCAATGTGGCCGCCACGCCCTTTGTCGTTTGAGTCTCTAGGGATTGAGTGGAAACTACAAATAGTGAGAAATGTCTAACTTGTAGCAGAAAGACGATCACGACATTGTCATTTTCACTGTGAACACAAACTGTAAGAAGAAAAAAAATGTCAAGCGCAAGATTTACTTCGGAGAAAAGGACGATACCAACCAGATCAAGGAGGAACTAAAGAAACTGGTGATTACAAAGGAGAACGATTTTGAATCTGGCGTACACCACACTATGGACGTTCATGTTCCGCACAAGATGTCTAGCTCACGCTACAACTTATCTTGGTTTAGTCGCACGTTAAGAATTCAGTCCAGGGCAAAACAAAGGCTGTACTCTTTACTAAAGCTGTAATTGATCCTGTATCTACAAAATGAAGTACGTTGCCTATGAAGGTTTAACCCTAGACACCTATAACAAAAAAAGTCACACGAACACTCGATGGGGGGGGGGGTCAATCGGAGCCCCCCCTTCTACTTTCGTCACAATTCATCTGATTGACATGAAACTCGTCAGATATGATGGGCTTCCCCTGTACTTTCAGTTAAGCATAGTCACGTGCTGTCTTATTGGTTTCCATGGCAACCAGGATGAGCGAAGTTCCAAAATTTGGCGGTCATCTTGGAGTTTTTTTAGTTTTTCAGATTTTATTAAAATTTGAATTATAAATACTGAAAGTGATTAGAAAACAGAATTTAGCGATTGAAAACGTCAAAATAGGTAGAATCAAACACAAAATTGTCCGGATTTAGTCCCTCTTTAGTAAAAAGTTGACGTTTCGAAGTCAACACACAAGTTGCATGACTTACCGTGATGACGTAATCAGCTGTGACGTCACATAATTAGCGTCAAAAGACGTGTTAACAAACAAAGAACAGTTGTACAAAAAGCTTTTGTTACTCGGTCAAGAAGCAAAATTGTAAAGCCGAAAAAATCGAGGGAGGGGGGTCAATTTGCCTTCCTTTCCCTCGAGGTTTCTAGGGTTACATGTCTTTGTTAAGACGTTTATTTTTTAAAATATCATTTTAGTGTCATAAAGAAAATAGGTACGACAGCCTTATTGTTCATTCTGGCTGAACCAAGCGGGTGTGTAAAACTGTGGGAAACCTCTGTGAAAACCCGTCTTATTGCTTAAAATAATAAATACATCATGCCGACAAACAGATGGAGCATTCCAAGTTGAGCAACCAACAGATTCAAAACAGTTTCTCGGTAAGGCGGGAATTGTGGAGAGCAAGACTATATATCATTTTAAAGGTGCGTAGAATTTCAAAAGAGGAAACACTAGGAGAAAACAGCGACATAAAACATTGAATAAGAACATCATCATTTTTTTGCCTGTCCCATCCCCCCACTACTCTGTTCAACAGATTTTTTAGTTGTTAACATTGTATTGAACAAGTAAAGACGGTGAATAAATGGAGTTTGCAAGATCCGTTCTGTAAGTTATGGATCCGAGTTTGATTCTATTCTTAGACAAAAGTGCGTGGGTTATGGAAAAAAAAAAACGTTCGTAACTTATTGAACGGACCGAACGACGAGGTTAGTAACGTGTTTATTTTACGGTTTTTCTGCTGTTTAGAAAGAAACTGCGTACTTCTCAAAATTTCCTGTTGGTCGGTCTGTTTCAAAAAGCCGCTCGCGAAAAATCCTGCCCTTGTCAATGTAACACGTCGATGCCGACGTCGTGGTCGGTTGGGTTTTTGATCAACCAATCCGAATAGTTTGTCTTGTGGCATTTTAGTTTGATCGGATTTAATATAATTGCTTCATCTCTTTGAGATTTTTGGTGTCTGGAATCTCAATTAGGAGTTTTATTTGAAATGGAAGGACAAGATTTAGGACATGAAAGACGAAGATATTCCAAGAAAACTGAATTTTGTCTTTTACTTGTAGGAAATGGCTGACTGTGGTTGTCGGTTGGAAACAAGCTACAAAGTTACAATTTTTGCCCCTTCGTACAAAACACAGGTTATATGCAAGTTGATGCTTGACGAACATCGATCATTTAGTAATTATGCGTTTCTACAAAAGGTAAAAATGTAGTCCATGTGCTTTGATTAAATACTTCCTCATGTATGAGCTGCAACAGTTTATTTTCAGCCTTTTAACATTGCTGGAAATCCAGTAGTAATTTAGAAGGAACTGTTCCACAGATTAATCCTTTTAACTCCGGCCATTTCAACAACGTTTAGTTTCTGCCTATCGTCAATTATAATATAAGTTGTTTGTTTTTAGGAATAAAGAGACGCAAATGGATGGGGTGAGAAACTTTGCCAACCTGTTTATGATATCTACTAGGTAATGAGGTAAGTAAAGACAATACTGACGATTAATGTCCAAGTATTATAAGTGAAGTGTAAAATAAATTGATTAGTTTATTGATTGATAAGACATCCATTTAAATGGCACTATATTAATCTTTCTTATTGTGAGTTGTTGATTAATGTCTTTCTATTACTTACAACTGGAACCAGTCGGACGATATCAAGGACACAATTTTTCTGATAATTTGAATGTGAAAGTATCGCAACATACATATTACTGTTATGGCACACAAATATCATTCCGAACCTTAACGCACGTATAGCGTTATTGCATAAACATATCTGGACCCAATAATGTTACTTATGAGCAGCGGAAACTTTAAGTCAGTAAACTAGTATAAACTTACAAGGCAGCCTAACTAGCTGTACTTTGTGAGAAAAAACTTATGAAAGTGGATTGAATTGGCAACAAGCAACGAAGGTTACAGGTCATGACCTGAGTTTCGTTAAGTGAAGAAAACCTGTCTTTTTATGTCAATTTAACAGCTGATTGAATCAATATTTTGATCGGTTGTCAGAGAACCAAATTGCGATCGGGAGAGAGAAATTTCTTAAAATATGCTGAGGAAGGTATTGTCGGGGGACGGTGCTTATTTAGTAGTGAACATTTTTATTTTATTTTTTTTCTGTTACTGTAAAACGATGAAAAAGGAAGTGCGAATAAATATTGATTGATTGATTGATTGACAACATCTCAGTAGTAATAACCACCAGTCCCCTTCAATTAGCTTTTGAATAAAGTTCAGTTTTCACCAACAGGGACACACTCTGTTCCCGAGCGCTTTTAACTTTAGAAGAGTAAATAAATTGTAAAAACAGTTCCTTATCGACGTACTCAAATCGGTTCTGCCCAAGCAAGGTTTTCCATCATGTCAATCTTCATCAAATCTCTCTCTGAAAACGAGGGTTGTAGCCAAAAAGAGCTACATATATGCACTTACTATCAAGTTTTATAATAAGATACACTGGTGCTTGCGTTCACCCTTGATAACTGATATTAGAAAGACAACCTACTAACAGTGTACAGCTACCCAACTTGCGCAACGAGTATTCACGCATATATTCCCCATCAAACAGTCCATTACAGTAGATCGCTAAATGAAAAACTTATGCATCTTATTAATTTACCACGTACGAGTTGTCCTGACACATATTTTCAAACACAACTGTTTCCAAATTCTATGAAAACGAACAGATTATTGCCAAATCTTTCCTTTTTAAAATTCAACAGATCAAATGGTAATTCAAGGGTTTCCTACTAGCGTTACGCTAGATGGCTAGTGTTGTTAGCACCTTCTTGCTTTCTGCAAATTGACTTTAGCAGAAAAAGGATCTTTCTTAGAAGGAAAATGTCTCGTTGTTTAAATTACGCTAATGATAATTATAAACTCACGTTCGTATATCATCGCGTTTAGCAGTATCTCGTTCACTTGAAAAGGTCGCACACCGTTTTAAAGATAATGCCAAGCCAGATTTAAACATATTGCCTTGTCCCACAATATTTTTCTGATTCTTAAAGTCACATAGACAATTTCTTTGTATCTTATATACGCCTTTCGATAATTTCTCTAATAAACAATATTTGTTAGTTCGATAGTTAGTTTTCGAAGGTATATTCTTTTAAGAACGGGTAATTTTTCATTCGTTGTAACACATCCTTCCTTTGTTTCTCCGACCAAACGACGTGTTTTCTTGTCAACGTGCGCGATTTAAACACGATTCTTGCGCAATCATCCAAGTACTTTTTGCTGCACTGTAGTTTGAGAAATCTACAGACTTTCGTGAGCGTCTTTCGTGGTCGTTCAATAAAACCATTGTGGTGCAGCTCTAACACCATTCCCTTGGACGCAAATTTCTGTTGTAACTGGTTGTTCATGCTTGCAAGGCTGAAGTATTTTACGATCATTTTGTCCAGAAGTTTGGTATTGTTGACCTGCAAAAGGACAAACATTTCAACTTTGCGTAGTTACAAGTGACAGTAGCATAAGCTTGTTGTTTAGACTGATGTTACTAGGTAACTCGAAATAACATAAAGGTTCAACTCTTTGCTCGACAGACAATCATCTGCACTGATACCGTTGGATATGCAAGTATCTCCCAGTTTGAATGTTCCATTCGAGAGCTTTCAAAATAACACCTGACCCAGGTCATACGTGTTAACATCGACAGCAATATGTTAACATTAACAACAAATAATAGACTGCTTGAGCAAGTTTTTTTTTCTCTAGAAAAGATACCACAGTTTTTAGCGTTGCTGTTGTTTTTACCACAAGAGAAATTTTGTCGACCACTAACACGTTCTTTCGCAGTATGAATGATCTTTTATAAACAAGTCGCAAACAAATTCATGTAAACCTCATTTTTGAGATTTATGACATCACGATGATGTCACAATAACGACAAATGTAAATAAAGTACAGGTGAGCCCAAATAACTAGAACCCTCGTTAACTCGCAGCAAACGTGGTTTCCCTTGGGTTAGCCTCATATGTTTACTGTATTCTTAAACAATAATAATAATAATAATAATAATAATAATAATACTAATACTAATAATGATAATAATAATAATGATAATAATAATAATACGTGTTAGAGCATCCTCAATGTTCGATGCTCTTACAGTAAATATGCAAAATTAAGCTGAAACCCCTTTTAGCCGTTTTAATTACAATAATTAATTACAATAAATTTGCAAAATTAAGTTGAAAACCCTTTTAACCGTTTTTAAATGAACATATGGTTATCAAAAACTCAAAGAAATGTTTATCCTTACCATTTCTATCTCGCCATCTCTCACTGCGAGCCTGAGTTTTAATGTTCTTAACAGTAACGTTGCTATATTATCAAACGGGTTCCTTACAACGTGAAGAAATTTTATCGGCAGATTGATTGCTTTTTGAATGTCTTTAAAACCTCTCGGCGTTGATTTTCCAGTAAGAATTCGTGTGGTTTTACCTCCTTTCTTGTCACCAATAACCTGGAATAAATAAAATAAGGATAATTCTGTTTGTTTTAAGTGATATTTTCTCTCAAAAATGAAAAACTTTTATCTGACCCCCACCTCAACCAATCATTCTGGCAGGGTGACATAAAAAGGGAATCCCGATGTGCGCTTCCATCACCTGTCATCACATCTACTTATTATTTTCTCTCAAAAATGAAAAACTTTTATCTGACCCCCACCTCAACCAATCATTCTGGCAGGGTAACATAAAAAGGGAATCCCGATGTGCGCTTCCATCACCTGTCATCACATCTACTTATTAAGCGCTCGACGCAAACACGATGAAATACAAAGGGAAGCTAAGTGCAAACACATTTTGTACTAAAACTTGTAAATGTAAAATGGGCATTAATTCAAAATCCCTTCCATCCGCGTCTTTGTTTTCTTCTGTTCGTCTCTTTTCGTCTCCTCCCGACGCCCTGAATTTCCGAGAATCGTTTAACCCTAGTAAGCTTCACTTCTTTTTTTCAAACAGGAGTCAAATTGACCTCCTCCCCGGATTAAGAACTAACACATGCTTATTGCACACGATTAGTGCATGACCACTGAACTAATAAACTTTCATGCTTACAAGTATTGGTTAATCTACTGATGTTCTATGATAACAAATGCAAAATTTCAAAAATTCATCATCTTGGAATTTTAAATACATTTTAGATGTGTTACTGGATATGGTAAGAAAACATCAATTTGCAGTCTAAACCTTGATAGAACGACAAAAAACAAAAACCACAAGTTAACATTCATTTTTAACAAAAATGACGAACTTCAAAAAGAAAACAAAACTATAATTTTCGTGATTTATCGTAATGGCGCTATCTAAATGATATAAAAAGATACGATCACAATCGGGGTACGGTCGTGCATTTTTTTTTTTTCGCAAATTTTCAAAATTTTTAAACGGCACAAATTTGAGGACGAAAAAATCGAGGGGGGCGGATTGACTCCCTAAAGCTTTCTAGACTTGAATAGTTTAATATCTAACTGTTACCGTTTAATTAAGTCGTCAATAAATTTTCCTCACATAAAAATAAGTCTGACACCTTAAAATTTTAGGGTTTGGCGCCACCTTGACTATCTAAAATTCTAAGGTGCCGCCAATATCCACCCGTATAACCGAAGTTTCCCCAATGTACATCTTATTTATGTGCATGTAATTTTAACACAAATATAATGTATCAGCAAAAGTATTTGTTTGTAAAACTCAAATGAATGTCAAAAACAGTGTCTTTAAGACCTTTTCAATAGCAAGACTGAAAACTGCGATGGGGAAGGTTAGAGCCACCTTTCTGACACAGAGCAGACTTCAGCAGAAAATACTTATTTAGTTCTAGCCTGCTGTTAAGTGAACTAGCTGCCAATATGGACACGATCCTTACCTGTATGTGTTTGTTGTACTTGCCCTGCCATTGGTTGGGCACGCAGTATGTGTATGAGTAACGCGAAGAATTCGAGCGTATCCCGGACTTAGCTTCTAAGTTCGAGTCGTGATACAGCAGATCAAACAATGCATACTTGTTTCTCCTCGGCGGGTCCAAATTCTTCCATTCATTAACAATATCAACTTCATGCGACACAACTGCATGTGGATGAGCGTCAATGAGCGACCCCACTAAACTGTGACCGCTCCTGGGATATCCAATAAACATGACAAATGTTCGTATTTTGTCGTACACTTCTCGAGTTGGCCAGTTTACTTCCTCGCGTTTAGGAAGTTGGCTAAAATCACGCCCTGGGAAGAAACAAATGGCCGAGTTATGCACTGAGAATCAGGGGAACCAGTCGGCTTCGCCTCGTATTCCTTACCGTAAATGCTTTACCCCTTTAGGGCCAAACACGAATGTTAAACTAAGTGTTGCTAACTTTTCTCAACCTGATCTAATACTTTCCCTTTAAAAAGGTGGGCAAAACAAGTAATTCATTTTTGAATGATAGCTGCGTATGTTCAGCTCTTTAATTCTCATAACAAGAATTAATTTGTACTATTTTCCCCGTGTAACTTGTATAATTTTACCAATATATTTAAGGTGCAGAAACATCTGCTTAACCTCTAAGGTTGTTTTTGCTGCACCTCCTACATGATGTTAAAAATAAAAAGTTATAGCTGCAAATAGTATATAAATAGGAAATAAAGAACCTTTGAATACATAGAAGGCTCGAGATCAAAGGGTAAATAACTAGCACTGTGCGCTATACTAGAAGGGGCACGAAAAGAGAAGGTCTAGGCGTCGTCATGTTTTAAAAAACCCAGTTTAGGGATTACTGTGGCCCTTGCTGTGTTTATTCAAGAATTTCTTCTATTTACATTGCGTTTTAGTGGGTTCATTGCATTTAGCCTGCACCGTGAGGTCGCGGGTCTTACTGTATCCCTTATAACGCGTGTTTAATAGCAATATGTGCACTCAAAACTAAATAACGGTTTCAGTTCTCGCCCTTTCTCCTATTAAAAACTTCAGGTTGCATGGTGTTAAGATTATTTTGCCAGAAGATTTCTCGTCTTTGTAGTAGTTATTTCTTTTGGTTAGTATAAAAATTGTTTCGTATTTCCTCAATTACAGCGCCAGTATCAGTAACTCCCAAACTACGCCATACCTATTATTAGTTGCTTAACTTTTCAACTATACTATATATTTTTAATGATAATTGTGAATGAGCTTGAAAAAGTCAATGTATTCGAAAAGTCAACATAATAGATTAGTTTGGCTTAAAACAAAACTGGATAATGATGTTATTATTGTTAGTTAACAAGCTGCTGGCCGGCAGCCAAGGGCAGCTAGGTACTTAGAATTCCATGTCCCATGTGTGTCCTCAACAATCCATCAATTTATGGGACAAACGCGCCCATGGCCTCTGCTAAGGATGCATTTATTCAGACTTCTTCCTTTAAATTAAGTCTACTGCTGTGGACATTTTTGGCCCGTAGGGGAGGGGGTGGGGGGAACCCGCACACCCTTGAATACTGGCCTGTGCTGGGAGTGTTGCACTCAAAACTGAAAGGCGCTACAATAAAGAATATTTTGTTCAAAAATGTCACAGTTCTTTTCTCTTTGACAAGTAAATAGCAAAATATTAAAACGGTAATACTATGAAGGTTAAAACGTGCTTAAGGGTGTGTATCCGTAGTCCGCTTAATGGCTAAGTCAAGTCTATTGCCCAGAGTTAAGTAGCGAAGGAGTATTAGTATTCGAACGAGTCATTATTTTGTGGATTAATATTTAGTAATGCCGATGAAAGAAATTGCGGTACCTAGTTGGAGAGAAAAGAGCAAAACGTTAGATCCAAAAGAGACGATATTAAGAGAGGTTGATCCTCGTGATCCCATGCATAATATGGAAAATTATGCAAATCAGCAACATTGCTCGACAGATTTTAAGTTAGTTCGTGTTCTTATAATGCCGATGACCGTTTTAAGTACTTGGACTTGCGAATATGATTTACTGTTTTCAATTCAGATTAGCTTACCAGTATTTGTACTAATAACCAAACTAAGTTTTGACGTTCAAAATAATTTGTTTATCTTAACCCACCACACAAAGGAAAAAATAACACATATGGAGCTACTAAAAGCGCCTTGATAAATGATTTGAATAAGTCTTCGTATTCAACTACACGTCAGATACAGTGTTGTAGCCTTGACAAAATAACAAGTGAAGAATTTTGCTTCGCCTCTTTGCGTTTTTGTCTTTTGTAATTCTGCGTTTCGTAGTGGTTCAATGCTATCTGTCAACGTATGCAGGGCTTAAAATGATGGCCTGTCAACGTACATGCAATATCCAGTCAGCGGTGAGGTGATTTGACCGGACGAAACCTCCCATTGACGGTCAAATGAATATTTTGTTCCATACTATTTTTTTAAAGAATTAAATTCTAACTCAATGTCCCAATTAGACTTTGTGGTTGTAAACCGCTAGCACAAAAGACACGTAAAGTTATTATTCTAGTATCGTAAGTAAAACGGGTATTGCCTTAGAATTTTCTTTGCAAATTGAACATGTCAACCAATTGCATTTAAAGTATAAAGTGTATCTGCATTGATTTTGTGTCTGTGTTAACCCTAATTTACATATTAGGGGGGAGGAGGTAGAAAGGACTCGCGTAACATCCAACCATCTCTAAAGAATGATCCGTTAAAATTAGAACGAAAAAGAGTTGTAATTTTTTCCTAAAACTTGTTGAGGAGCAAATTTTTGCGTTAAAGATGCTTTCTTAATTAAGATGTTTCCATAACAACCGATTTTATGAGTGACCTTTTTCTGATGTCAAGATGGCCGCTAGAAATCTAAAATGGCGAATTTATGATGTCATATGACTTTAAACGTCCTCTAAAATGTATTTAACTTGCTTAGATTAAGAATTGTATATACTCTTGAAATTTCAGAATAACGGGCCACGGACATCCCCCCTTCGTCATCAGGAGCCCCTAAAAAGTTAAGTAATGGTTAAAATCGTTAGATTTTCAGTTTGTGTTCAGCTTTACTTAGGTGCGTGTGTCTGTGTCTGTGTGTACACGAGTCTATGTTTGTTTATAGTTCTAGAAATGTACATATTTATATTCTTGTTAGCAGTTCCGCCTGCTTGTGTTGAGTTGTGCTGTATCGTGTTTCTTCTGTGTTGTTGTGAGCTGTGTTTCGTTGTACAAAAATCTTTCAACGATCCGCTCACTGTTGTACATCAAGTTACAATGGAAACAGAAAAAAGTTTAAGCAACAGCTTCCGGATTTAAGATTTCCAAAGATTGCAGGATAGTTTCCGATGTTGATGTGAGTAAAGTATGTCAAGAGGCATAAAAGCAGTGAACGTCACCTACCGATGACGTCACCCGCTGACTGGAACTGAGACCCCCTTGAGTGTCTCCAAGCTAGTGCTCTAGATTTGTGCTTATCTATGGTGGAAGGAAAGCAAGTAGCTGGGATGAGAAACCACATAAATTAACTGCTTATATTATGTTAATGAATACTGAAAACTAAAGCAGTAACCATGGATTCATGGATTGGAATGAAAGACATCATTTATTCTTGATGTGCTTTAACCCTATTCCGCCTCGGCTTTTTTGGAATTCCCGGGCCTGGGTATTGACGCTATTGTCATGAAACTTGGAGGTTAGATAGAACTATAATATCTAATTAATTGCACTTGGTTACAGATCAACATGACAACATAATGACTTCACGATGACGTCATTTCTCCAAAAAACGGTGTTTTTCTAGATTTTCCTATATTTTGCACAGAAAGCACGCACAGCCAAAAACATTTGGAAGTAACACTTGATCAATGCCACAAAACAGCAAAGTTGGATTTAAGCCCATTCCAATTATATAACTGTCTTGAAAGGTATAAAATAAACACGAAACTCGACATATAGCTCTAGAAACGAGAAAATGGGGAGCAGCTATTCTTTCCATGCCCATTGTAGTCAACTTTGTGTATATTTTTGAAGCTCATGACAACTTGCTCATGGCCTAATCTTGTAAATAATTAAACAATAGAAGACCAGATTTCACCCCCGATTTTGGGGG